>JAQGBD010000002.1:0-114837 GCA_034698165.1 Punctoribates punctum
AAAATAAAATTCATTTAAAAAGTAATAAATCTAAAGAATTTCATTATTCATAATATTTCATGAAATATGTATTGAAATATAAGCGAGACCTTGTTCAATTTTGAATTCAGATTTATAACTTATTATTAATATAAGTTATTAATCTAGTAATAAAAGTTATAATGTTTATAATTACCGCTTTTCAAGTTTTGTTATTATTGACAATTTTGGTCACTTTTTATTCAAATTCTATGTCATAATAAAAGCTGACTTACAGTTGTGAGTATGCGTTGAAATTGTCAATTGAACCCAGGGCCAATTAAAAGTCTCAATTCCCAAGTGTTGTCATTGCATTAAAACTGGTATTTAAACGCCTGTTGAAAGCGATTTCAATCACTTTAAGTCAGACTGATCTCGATTTTCCACTTCTGTGTTCAATAAACAGTTGATTTTTGCAACATTTTGACCACTTTTCAGAACTCATATTTCCGATGGACTCATCCAACTCAGAGAAGTCAGACAAGGGATATGGCCAGAAGTCCCCTCCGTATTGGAAACGTAGTGTTGTGGCCCCAAAAAGTATTGAACGTCCGAATCCGGGACAAGAGAAGGGATACTATTACTTCGGGCAAAAGAATAAGACCGAACGCGACCCCCTCTGGTCAGAAGTGGGTGCGTCCACTACTAATGGCGACCTCGGCTATTATGCTGGATATTCAAATGACAGTGAAGTGATTGCTGTCCACTTCTCAGACCCAAAGCAAGAGGAGGAAACACATAAAATCAAGAATGGATTGAAAGACTTGGGAATTGTGGACATTTCCTTCAAAACAAAACCAGCAGAAAATGAGCGCCGAGTGGAAGACAGTCAACAGAACTGATTCTACTCTTGTGATCGGTTTTGGTTTACATGTAATTGTAAACTAAGTCATTTGCAATAAACAGAATCTGATCACCAAATAAATCACATAAAAACTCAAAACATTTTAAAACTAAAAAAAATGTTAAAATATTATATTATATAATAATCCACTGCTATAACCAAAAATTACTATACATTATATATATGTGTGTGTTAATTATATATCCTTGCTTACTTATATCCAATACTTATTTAACTAAAAAGTTTCTTAATTTTATACCAAATATATGTAAGATTTTTTGAAACTTGAAAAATAAAATTCATTTTAATAATAATATAAAGGATTTTATTACTCAAAGAGAGGTTCTGTTGCCTTAAACGATAGCCATTCGTCCTCTTTGTTTACACAGAATTTGCCAGCACTTAGATTTCATCAATTAGCAAGTCCAAGTTAATAGATAACATTTCAATGGGTTCAATGGGGAGAGAGATAAATAATTATGATATGCTTTTGAACTAGAATTTTTTAATTTGCCGGCTGAACTAGTATATGAAACACGTAAATATTAGGGAGAGTTGTGAGACCTTGTTCAATTTTGAATTCAGATTTAAAGCTCTTATTAATCTGGAAAAAGTTACCATGTTTATAATTACCGCTTTTCAAGTTTTGTTATTATTGAAAATTTTGGTCACTTTTTATTCAAATTCGATGACATAATAAAAGATGACGAACAGTATGAGTATGCGCTTGAAATGATCCTGTACCAATTGGAAGTCTCCATTCAGAGATACTGTCATTGCATTAGAGCTGATATTTGAAGGCCGGTTGAAAACAATCCCTTCACTTCGATTGAAATCAGAGTGAACTCAACTAGCAACTTTTTTGGAACTTTAGAGAAGTTTTTAGAACTGATATTTACTGAAATATTGACGTTTTGCCTGTTATTTGATAATTGTGATGGAGATCTCTCCATATTGGCGCCGTTATGTGGTGGCACCGACAAGTGTCCATCGCCCCAATGAGGGAGAGTTGAAAGGTTACTATTGCTTTAAGAGGGAAACTAACCCCGATCTCGACGCTCTCTGGTCTATAATAAAAGAGCTCACAACTGATGGCGAACTCGGATACTATGCTGGATATTCAGATGACAGTGAAGTGATGGCTGTCCACTTCGCAAACTGGCAATCAGAGGAACAAACAGAACAAATCAGAGGTAGACTCAGAGAAATAGGAATTGTGGGCCTTTCCTATTATACAAAACCAGCAGAAAATGCATTGCGAGTGAATCCGAGACCATCCCAACCATTGGAAGCCAATGAAGACGATTCTGGTTATCAGGTTTTTGTTTACATATAATTGCAAAGTAAATACCTTGCAATAATCCTAACCTAATCAGTGATCACACAATAAATACTATAAAAACTAAAAAACATTTTAAAAACCAACAAAAAAATGTTAAAATATTATATCTTATATTTTGATCCGTGTTATAGCACGGGTGGGGGTCCCACCAAAAAATACTATACTTTTATTTATGTATGTCTGTTTTATCTTGCTTATTTTTTATCCAATACTTTAACTAAAAATTTTCTTAATTTTATATTTTATACCAAATATAATGTAAAATCTTATTGAAAGTTGAAAAATAAAATTCATTTTAAAAATGATATAAATCTGAAGAATTTTATTATTCATAATATTCATGAAATACAATTTGAAATGTAAAAGAGACCTTGTTCAATCTTGGAAAATTTGGACACTTTTTATTCGAATTCAATGTCATAATTAGACAGTTTAAAAACGGAGGCGCCAAGAGGATTAAATGTGTTTGTACCACACTGAATGTGTAGTGTAGACACATTTAATCCTCTAGGCGTTCCAGTTTTTACGCTTTCTAGTCATAATAAAAGATGACGAAATGTATGAGTATGCGCTTAAAATGAGCTTGTACCAATTGGAAGTGTTAATTCAGAGATACTGTACTTTCATTAGAACTGGTATTTAAGCTCTGGTTGAAAGCGATTTAAGTCACTTCGATTTGAAGTGAGAGTGAACTCAATTTGAAACTCTAGTGCTTCTCATTTCTCAAAAAACTTTTTATTTTTGCAAATTTTTGGAAGTTTTGTAGAATTCATATTCACTGACGTTTCGACTCTTATCTGATGAATGCAATGGACTTATCCGAGTTGAAGAAGAGATATATTCGGAAGTTATCTCAATACTGGAAACGGTATGTAACTGGACAAGAATATATTGAACGTCCTAATCCAGGACAATTAAAAGGATACTATTGCTTCAAGAAAGGGGGAAACGGCGATTTCGATGTTATCTGGTCTATAATACAAGAGCTCACAACTGATGGTGAACTCGGATACTATGCTGGATATTCAGATGACAGTGAAGTGATGGCTGTCCACTTCGCAAACTGGCGATCAGAGCTACAAACAAAACAAATATACTATAGACTGAGAGAACTGGGAATTGTGAACATTTACTTTAAAACAAAACCAGCAGAAAATACAGTCTATTTGAAACCATCCCAACCATTAAAAGCCACTGAAGACGATTTTAGTGATCAAGATTTTGTTAACATATAAGTTAAAACTACCTAGCAATAAAATGTAAATACCTTGCAATGAAAACATAACCTCATCTCCTAATAAATATAATCCTAATATTTATATCAAATTCTTATTTAACTAAAGATTATCTAAATTTGTTATATTTTATACCAAATATATTGTAATCTTTTATTGAAAATTGAAAAATAAAATTCATTTTAAAAATGATATACAAATGTAAATCTGAAGGATTTTATTATTCATAATATTCATGATATAGGTAATGAAATAGCAAGACCTTGTTTAATCTCGAATTCACATTAATCTAAAAAAGTTATCATGTTTATAATTACCGCTTTTCCAGTTTGATTATCACTGAAAAATTTTGTCACTTTTTATTCGAATTCAATATCATAATAAAAGATGACTAAAAGTACGAGTATGCGCTTGAAATGATCCTGTGCCAATTGGAAGTCTTAATTCAGAGACGCTGTCCTTGCATTAACTGGTATTTAAACTGCGGTCGAAAGCGATTTAAATCACTTCGATTTGAAGTGAGAGTGAACTCAATTTGAAACTCTAGTGCTTCTCATTCCTAAAGAAAACTTTTTATTTTCACAAATTTTTGGAAGTTTTGTAGAATTCCTATTCACTGACGTTTCGACTCTTATTTAATGAATGCGATGGACTCTTCCGAGTTGGAGAAGAAATGTATTCCGAAGTTGGAATCGGAAGTTCCGGAGTCTCGCTATTGGAAATGTTACGTAATTGGACCAGAAGATATTGAACGTCCGATTCCAGGAGAGTTAAAGGGTTACTATTACTTCAAGAAGTGGGGAAACATCGATTTCGATGATCTCTGGTCTATAATCGAGAAATGCACGAGGAATGGCGAGTTGGGCTATTATGCTGGAATTTCAGATGACAAGAAAGTGATGGCAGTCCACTTCGCGGACTGCCAATCAGAGGAACAAACAGAACGAATAGAGGATAAATTGAGAGAACTGGGAATTGTGGGCATTTCTGAACTCAATAAAAAACGAGCAGAAAATGCCGTCTATTTGAAACCATCCCAACAATTGGAAGCCACTGAAGACGATTCTAGTTATCAAGATTTTGTTTACATATAATTTAAAACTTGCAAATACCTTGCAAATTGGAATAAAAACATAACTTCGTCTCTTAATAAATATAATCCTAATATTTATATCAAATTTTTATTTAACTAAAGATTTTCTTATATTTTTATATTTTATATCAAATATATTGTAATCTTTTATTGAAAATCGAAAAATAAAATTCATTTAAAAAATGATAAATTGTTTATTAATTTGTTTAAAAATACAAATAATTAATTAATGGCACAAATTTCGCACATAATTCAGATTTTAGTATAAGAAATGTATTTCTTTTTATACAAATTCTATAAAAATTGAGAAAATATTTACATTTAAACACAAAATTTGAAAAAAAAAACTAAAATAATGACAAAAACATCACTTCTAATGGTTTTTCACAAATCATTGAATATTCAATAGACGAGTGAAGCCATAGGAATGACAGCAACTGTTAATCGACCACAACCTCATAAAATTAAGTTAAATTAAGATTTAATTATAAGTAAATTCCGCTCAAAAACTTAAACTCAAAAACAGAGACATTTAGAAACAAAACTAAACAAGGAATACATGAATGGAAAGGGAGGCAAAAATTAAGTTTAAAATTAATAACAACTAAAATAACAAAAAAAAGTCGATTCGTTGAAAGCTTTTTAGTAATCAAAACATTAATTATTTTTTTTGTGAGAATATATTTATTTAAATAAAATAACAAAAAACCAATCGATTGGTTGTTTGAGTGATCACTAAAAGTGCAAAATATCACAGTTTTTACTGTAATTTCGGTTATTTAATGAAATGAATGACAAAACTATTGTAATATTCCTATTATTTGGTAATGTTTTGCAAAAAATAATCACAAAAAATGGAATGGAATTCAATATAATTTGGGGTTTGGGTGGACTCACAACAAGTCATACTTATATTTGTGAAAAATCAATCAAAACGTATATAAAATCGGGGAATATATTTGATTTTGGGTTCTCTTAGTTTTATAAAATTGAAAAATTCCTAAATTGGTTAAAATTGAAATATAAATAGAATTGTGCATGATCAATCATCAACGATCTTCCATGTTATCTATGAATGTTAGCACTGATTCTTCGCTTATGAATATGAACTTGGTAAAACATTAGTTATGGGAATTTTGGGGGACAGGTATCGCAAAATATAATTTTGAGTGAGTCCTCAATAGTTATATTATTTTCATTTAATTAAATATAAATGATATGAATAAATATATTTCAATATTCAATGTATGGCCAAAACTGGGATAAAATTGATTTTTTTCTTAAGATTTTAAATAATTGATTATTTGATTTGTTATTAAGAAAATGTAAAAAATGGCACAAAAAGGAAGAAATGGATATTTTGAGTGCATTTGAATTTTGGACAGAATTTAAAGTAAACTGTAATTCAATTGAATCAAAATTGAGAAAAGAATTCATTAATGTTTTGACTAAACTCTAGATTTAAATAAGTATTTGATTCCATACTCAGAGATAATCACCAAATCCTTTATAAAATTCTCGTTCAACTGTTTTACGGATTGGTTTCCTATTATTACCTAAAATGGCAGTCAATGGAATGGTTGCGTCTAATTGTTGGCCGTCCGCCGGTGCGTCCATTAGAGTCGGTTTCGGGTTAGTGGTGAGGGTTGAGTTATGTGGAGAGTGAGGAGTAGTGTAAACGTTGGCGAAATTGAAGCGTACGGTCCTTTGGGGAGTGGAAGTGGGACTACTCGGACTGTTCGTCGATAAGTCATAGTAACTGTCAGGTGAAGAATGAATGGGTGATATCGACCGGTTGTGCCAAACATTGTATTGCTTTCTATGATTTCGTTCACTATTCAGGTCGAGAGTCGTCGGACGGGAACTCTTATTTGTTTCGATGGAGTTATGAGTTTTGGCGAAGTCTTCGTCATCGGGTTTGAACATTGGGTTTACATTTGAACTGTTCGAAGAACTTCTCCGATGATATCGTAAATGATGAGGACTATTGATATTCTCTGGCAGAGCACTGGTATTAGCTATTCTTTGGGAAACATCTTCAGTGATAACATCTCTATTGTAATCACTTTCACAACTGGTGGTCGACGACTTCCGACGGGGAGGCGTCTGACCAGCTTTGAAGTCATAGTTGATGGGCGGACGGAAGGAATGCTTGGTGTGGCCGTGATATGTCGCGTTCTTGTTCTCAATACTATTGACTCCGAAGTACTCCAATTCATTGACCGATTCGCCGTCCAATTGGTCTTCAGATGACTTTTGGATGTTTTGCTTTTGAACCGAACGTATATCAGATCCGAGGGCTATGTTTGCGATCATTGCACCGATTTTTCCGATCGCAAAGTCTATACTCGAAAAGAATTTCCTTTTATTCCGGTGTTCGACAGATGAGGAACCAGAAGAGGCCTCATTTGACTGGAGCCCAGAGTCACACTCCTCAGCTGTCAACAAGAAAATCATTTTTGAGGTGTTCTCAGAAGAGAATTAATGGGATGTCTTACGCGTGTCATCGAGTGTGCCGTAAGCATAAAAAGTGCTCATATTCTGGTACGGAATTCCCTTTCCTTTCTCCAAATTGGGTGCACTCTTCCAGACCTGATTCATACGTTTGCGTTCCCTCTGGTGTCGACTACTCGGTCCCCCTTTTGACAGAACAAATAAATTTAAAAACAAATCAATTTAATAGACTTTTATTAATTCTCATACAAGTGTTGGGCAGAGCGTAAGCTCTGAGTCGAGTCATAGAATGCATTGTCGGCGTCGGTGAAAGACTTTCTGGACTAGAAGTCACTGTAATGTTGTGGCGAAAATTCTGAGGCAAACTGATCTCATGGGTGTACCCATGTTTCAGAAGTTTATATAATTTCTTTTTGCGAAACTTTCCTCTTCTCTTCTTTGGCTCAGGAGTGGACTCGTGCTGCAGTTGGAGCTGCTGTTGGATTATTACATTCAGTTCTCTCCCCAATAAATCCATTTCCCTTTCAGCCAATTCCCGTTCTCGTTGTTTGAGTGCCTGTTCCTGAACCTGTTGTTTCATTACCGCTTTGGTTAGCTCTTCCTCTCGAGAGCGGAGTTCCTTTTCCTTAGTTTTGAGTTCTTCAAGGATTTCGTCGATTTCATGTTTCCAATCGTTTCTTATCGTATGAAACGATTCGACATTTGTTTCGGCGAATTGTGAAACAGAAATCTCTTTCAGATTGGAGAGAATGCTCCCAAAGTCAGGCCTATTGTGAGGGTTTTGATCCCAACAGGCTTTCAAACAATCAATTGTTATGTGAATCTCATGTCTCTCAACATATAAATCAAAGCTCACCTTCGAGTAGTAAACGGAATTCCTCGGGACAAGAGCTGGGGATAGGAAGAGTCAATTTGTTCATAGCTACGCCATAGGCCACTGCCAAGTGATCGATGCCTTTATAAGGTGTCTCTCCCGTCAATATCTCCCAAACAACGACTCCAAAACTGAATACCCAATAAATGTTTAGATAAATAGAGACAAACATATGGCACATACCTCCAGACATCACTGGCTCTGGAGAATGTTGACGACTTAATCACTTCGGGTGACATCCAGGCATAAGTGCCCGCCTGAGACATACGTGTTGTTCGGGTTAATTCTCGGGCTAACCCCAAATCAGTGATTTTCAATGTCTTTCCGAACCAATTGTTGTCATCAATCGGTTCGTTCAACAAAACTGAATGAAAAGACATTTAAATAAATAAAACAATCGATTGATTGAAATCCTAACCATTGCTAGACTTGAGGTCGCGATGGATGAGAGAAGTGGGGGCTCTGTTGTGCAGGTAATTCATTCCATCAGCTATTTGAATGGCCCAGTTGCAAATCACAGACGGAGGAATGTGTTGACCGGAGAGCACCCGATTCAAAGAGCCGCCCCTCAGGTATTCCATCACAAGACAAAGATTTGGTTCTTGAAGACAAACGCCAATCAACTTAACGATATTCGGGTGATCTAAGAGCCAAAACAGCTTCGCCTCCTGTTTAACACTGGCCAACACCTCACTGATGTCATCTGAGAGGTCCTGTCGCGCAGCCTTCACCGCCACCTCATATCCACTGAGAATGCCCTTGTACACTTTGCCGAAACCTCCGATTCCTATCACTTCTTCGAGTTTTAATTCGGAGAAATTGATTTTAACGATTTGGGGCGGAATATCACAACTGGACGGACTCTCCTCAGGCATCACGAAATTACTCGGGAATATACCGACGCGCTGTCCTATCTTTCCGGTCCACCACCCTTTCCATCAATTAATGACATCTTTAGTATGTTTGCCAAACAGAGGAACTGCAATAAGACATACCCTCATCACCAGATATTTTGGTGTCCATAGAAAGCACTTCCACTCTCTCCCCCTTCTTGAGGGAGAGCTCATCCTCACCGGTGGCCTCATAGTCGAAGATCGCGATCCAAATCGATGTCTTTTCGTTGTTCGGGTCGTATATGGGGTCAGAATTGGGTCTCATTCGTTGCATTTCGATCTTTGGGACAAAACATTAATCAATTGGTCAAAGGGCTCAACAGAAGAGACATTTAATGGTATTTAAAGAGAAAATCAAAGAATACCTTTTGATTGGATTTGCGTCTGATTTGAGGCAAATGCCAAACAAATTCAGGTAATATTGGCGTCGATTTTGACAAATGTCTTAAAAATCATTTCATTATTTGGCGACAAAATTTTGGACACAAGAAGAACTCTGAACCAAAGCAATGGAAACAAATGAAGAGATATTGTATTAAGAGTTGGTTTTGAACTCACAGTTAACTGAATTAAAAGCCAATCGTTTTCCTTGTATTCAAAATAAGTAAGAAATCCCTTAAAAGGATTGAAAACAAAAACAATTTTTCAATTAAGTCGAGTCTTGACTTCAATTCAAATACATTTCGAGTTTCAATCAATTAATACAAGTTTTCAGAAGTTATTTGATTTAAACATTTATTTAATTGAAATTTGGATCGAGTTTTAGATGAGTTTACTATAAATATTTATACAAAATATATATCAAATCAATTAAAAAACTAATTTCAATATAAATAATGGGAACGCCATTAAACTCAATACATTTTTATTCAGTTAATATCAAAACTACAGTCAAATCGATTGAACTGTTTTTTAAGGTAATCACCGCTTATTTCAATCCATTGAAAGCCAAACAATTCATTGACTTTTGGTAACTAAACACTGAACTCAACTGTATTTGAATGCCTTTGAGTGCCATCTGTTTGTTCACAACTTTTGAAAACCCGTCAAAACTTTTTTTATTCGTGAACTTTGAGAGCATTCGTTGAGACAAAAGTGAGCCAACATTTAGGACACAGATATACAGATGCAGAGGAAGTCTGCAGATATCTTCCTCTGGGATCACCTGCTCTCACACTTATTAGCATTTGATCTTGTTTATTTTCTGCATCTATTTAAAGGCAATTGAATAAATGATTCAATGGATAGCCCTGAGCACTCTTTTAATTGAGAAACAATAATAATTGTGGAAGTTAAGCTTTTATTGTTGCTTGCTTATTTCTATTTTCATTCTTTTCTCTCCTGGTTTTCGGGATTTTTCAAAAGAACTGACAAAAAACTTCTTTCCATAAATAAAATTAAATGAATTTCAGTATTTTTAATGTGTTTTTCAATAATTTCTGTCGTTTTGTGTTAATTATAATTAGAGAAAAACAAATAATTATTAATTAGAGAACCAGTTTTGGGACTGACTTCTGGTCTCTATCTATAAATCTCTTCGACGAACAAAACTATTCTCAAAATTGATTAAAAATTTCAATTAAATCAGATTTATTTGAGTCCAAAATTTATTAATTATTTCTAATTTACTAATTCATTGAAAAGTATTGAATTAACGGCAGTTTTAATCATTGGCTAATTTGTTGAAAGGATTGCTTTACTCATTTAGTTTCTAACAAAATAAATTGATTTTAGAAAAGCTAATCAATTAATTAATCGATCGAATGTCAGATTTTGTTATTTTTGCTCAAATCTGAAAATCTCTGCCAAATAAGACATTAAATTGAATTTCGATTTGAGTTATGCTTTAAAACAAAATCAAATAAAATTAATTGGAAGGAATCGACAAATTATCAAGGCACTAATTATTTTCTGAGACCATAAGAATTTTTATTAACAGTGATGTCAAGGGGTATAAGACAAACATATTTTGTTTGCCTGACGGCATCCCCCTTAAAATATTGAAGAAATTAGATCCGAGCAAAAAAATTCTCGAAATACCTGACATTAGTTCTAAAGAACTTATTCTGTGGAAGCTTCGAGAATGGGGGACATCCCCTCTATCCCTGGTAACAAAATTTGTCGGACCCCTGAGTTGTGAACTTTTCATTAACTGAGGCCTTCAAGTGATGAATTGGAAATACAAATATCCGTAGAGTACTAAACATAGAGATAAATGTGTGAGAAAACTACGTGTCCTCCCAAATAGTGATCCCAAGAAATGTTGGTGGGTGATTTACAGTTATTGGATTTTAGAATTTTTCAAATTCTTTCGATATATTTTGTAAGACCCCCTCTGGCTGTCCCTACAAGTGCTAAGACAACTGCTGTGGGACCAAACACTCAATGATATAGTGTGTGGTCACAGGTTTCGAGGAAAAAGAAAATGAACCCGGAGTTCATCATCTCTGGTAATGATTAAAAGAGTTGTCATTTAATAATATTTAATAAGCGTTATATTGAGAACATTAAAAATAAAAAGCTTTTTGGGAATAAATTTCGTTTGGATTGAGATAAAAGAGAGGAATTCCTCTCAAACGTTATTTTGTTATCGAAAGCAATAAATTTTATTGAATTAACAAATGTTTGGCTCAAAGCAGTCATTGAGAGGCAAACGGACCAACATTTCAATGGTTTTAGTTTTCAAACACCAAATGTCTTAACACTTAAATTAGCATAAATTGCATAAATATAATGACAAACAGACTAGAAATTTATAAACTAAACTAAACTAGTTCCATTCACTGGCTCTATAATGAATTGCCTGCGAAAAGGAGACCAATTAATCTCATAAACGCCAGGACTTAATGTATTCACAAAAGCGGAAATTTGACCAAAAAATATACTGTTTATGGTTTTTGATTCAATTTTGAGTTCATTTTAAAGATTGTTTGCTTCAAAATTGTTTTCAATTATACTCTGAATCCTAATTCTTATCGACATTTCTATCGCTAGAAAAACAAAATTCATTTTTAGAACAGTTATTGTCAGCAATAAAATGCTTAATATCTTTAATAAATTCAGTGACGGATTGTTTGCATTTTTTTATTAATAGATTTTTCTTCCTCGTGGAGAGAGGGAGGGGAGAGAGAGAGAGAGAGAGAGAGAGAGAGAGAGAGAACTCGGAACTCCTGATGAGTTGAAAGAGACTCTAAAAAGAATAATCTATCAAGTTTTATTTAAGAAATGACAGTTACATCAATTTGATAGAATTTTTTTAAAACTGTTGTATAAGTAATACATTAAACGGCATACGCTTTGAATAATAAAAATTGAAAAAATGTCATTTCAAATAGATTCTTGTTTCAGACAATTAAGCATGATATTTTATGCGCAATAATGAATGGAATAACTCATTATGGTAATTGGCTGAGAAGTGACCTGATACATTCTTCAGTTGAACATCGATTAAAATTTTAATATTATTCTCGTTAGAAATTCGGAGAAGAAATGAAAACTAAAAGAGTTTGAAAAATAGTAACTCTTTTGAGAAGAATCTGATTATTGAAAATCGTTTAACAGTTAATCTAATTATAGATTAATTCAAAGACTAATTAGATTTTTATTCTAATTGATAACATTTCTGAGAAAACCCACTCAAGTGACTCAACCTTCAAATTTCTGAGTTATTATACCAACAAAACTGAACGTCTTTGGCATCGAATGACCCCTAAGTTTGGAACTGCCATTAAATTATAGGTGTTTTGCTGGAGGGGAGACACGGGGGCACTATTGGGCAGATTTTCACTCAGAGTTCAATTAATGAGAGGAGAAATATATATACAAATCTATATAAAAATTTATTGAAACGCCATTTCATTTCCTTTTAAAGCAAAATTGATTTACACTGAGCTTCGGCAAAGACCAAGGTTACCCTACCTTAGGCGAGAATATTATGAATAGAATCCGGTTCGGACTCTGAAAATTAAAAGTTCAAATTTAATTATATAGCAAAATTAGCAAGTTCATTACAAGCACGTGTAGTTGTTCTCTACAGTTGAGTGACAGTTTTTGGGTGATCAAGGCAATATAATTCTTTTTAAGTGATAGCTGTCAACCCTTAACTCAATTTTGATGGTTATTTGTGGGAAAATCAGTTGTGAATGGAGTCAAAACCCATTTATATTTACCTCATTCCAAATAAATTGATCTAAAAATGTATGAAATCAATAATTATTTTGTGAATAATATTCCAACGAATCAATGGTTCGGTAATTGGGATGAATCGATACAATCAATCACTTCATCAATCATCCGGTTATTTATTGATTAGAGAACTAGAATTCACTGAATTTCTGCCCAAATCATTAAAACTGTTTAAATCGTTAATTAAAACTTTCATTATTTCTCAGATCAATCATACTTTGAGTCTATTCTCCGATCGATAGACTATTTTATGATTAATTAACTGATGTTTTAATTTAGATTTTGGTTCCTTTAATTCCAAACCGAGTAAAGCATTACTGAAGACCTGAACCTTGAAAGCCATGAAAGCCAACAAATGTAGTCCAACTAATGAATGGCTTTTATACCAAACTTATTCTCCATTTATTAAATTGATTTGTGAAGAAAAGCTCTTAAATAAAAGCATTGGAATAAATCATCTTGCCATAATTATCTAAAGTTCGAAGCTCTGACTCTAAAAAGCCATTGAGTGCACCATTTATTCACTAAACCTTAATAGGTTATCGTTGTTGGAAAATATTTGATATGCTTTTGATAACATTTTTCCCAACCTTTCCGTCCTTTCAAATAGTTTTAGTCTTGATATCAGAGATAAACTTTCATATTATCAATGAATTTGATAAAAATATTTTCCAGAAATAATTGAGTAAATAATTAATAGTTTTCAGTGAATTAATATATTTATGCAATTCTTTAATCATTTGATTCTTCAGAAGATATTTGATATGAAATACAAATTGCAGTACAAATGGATTCAAATGAAGCGATGCTTTAATTAAAACTAAAATACATTTCTCTTAAATACTATTTACAAACGAAAGAATGAATGCGAAGACAAATGATTTAAAAATTGAATTATTCAACAATTGTTTTATGTTATGGATGTCTAATGGCATCGATATGTCGTCTGATTGGCATTTAATCGATTCTTAGGAATAAAAGATAAATAATAAAAGCAGTGAAAATGAAATCGAGAGCCGATTCGACTTGAATTTCAAAAAATAGATCGAAAAATGCAGTAATGAGTCCCCCATTAAATAAACCCCTAATTCAGAGCTAATTTAATATTTTCTATTGTGTTGCCAATGGGACTGTCCGTCCGGGTCGGGTCTCTTATAGCGTTTGTCGGGCCTGGAGTAGAGAGCGGCCACATCGGCGTTAAGAGTGATTTCATTGGCTTCTCGGAAACCCTCGTTTATTGTCCCCCTATTGATACGATGGGTGTGATGGTCGAAAGGTGGCTCTATTCTGGCCATTCCTGGTTTGTATGATCCCGAATGAATGCCTGTTGACTGTAACTGAGACCAGGCGGAGGCGTATTTTTGGTAGAACCCAGAGTTGTCTCCACTGCTGTCGAAAGTGCTGATGGTTTGAGCGTCCAAAGCGTTGTGACTATTCTTTAATCTGATAACAAAATTAACGTCAATTCACTCAATCGTTTAATTAATACACATTTTAGCAAATCTCAAGCGAAACCCATTGCATGCAATTACTAAAAGGAAAGCCCCACTGCCCGACACATAAACGAGTTAATGGAAGAATATTAGTAAAGACATTGACTGACCGGTGTTGTTATGTAGTGCCCGCACACCTAATGTCATGTTAATAGTTAGGTAAGTAAGTCGATTGAGCGGCGGGACTATCTCTCCAAAGAGCACTGACGGTAGCGCTTCTCTTCTTGGAGGTGACACTAATCAATAGTAAGTCACAAGAGAGCAAAGTTAGCCATGCATTCAATGTGAGGGCATTTGTTTTGTTAGTACTACGGACAGGACATCTACGATATATAGGACTGGTTCTTACCTCCTGACTATAATCACAACTATAGTGATGACAGCGGCCAAGAATACGAATCCTCCGAACACTGCCAGTGCTATAATGCCTCCCATATTGAGTCGAGCGGTGGCCGCCTTTGTATTGGAAGACCGCAGAAGACTGTCATTTATTTCATTGTCTCTCACGTTATAAACATTTGTGGGTCGAGTCGTTCTACTCTTTGGTGTCGGTCGACGAGTAGTTGTCGTTGTCGTAGTTGTAGTCGTCGACGGACTGTAACTCGAAGAATACACATTTGTTCGTCGAGTGTTTATATATGACGGCTGAGGGGGAGGGGTTGACACCGGAAGTAGAGATAGTTGTGGTCCTCGCGATGGCGAGACTGGTCTATCAATAATTGGCCAGGTATGGGCTGGAGTTCGAGAAGTGGGTGCCGTTGTTGTAGTCTTTCGAGTTGTTGTTGTGGTGGATGTGGTTCCACGAGTTGTAGTTGAAGTGGAAGATGTGGAGGACGGCCTCTTATCTGTTCAGATAAAAGGTTAGCTAAATATGAAATAAAAACTGTTTAAAAAGTGGTCAGACCTCTGCAATAAGCGGGTTCTCCGTCCCAAAAACCGGCCGAATTACATATTATTCTGGAGTCACCGACCAATTCGTAGCCGTCGTCGCACACATATTCAGCAACTGTTCCGAAGATTGTAGTATTCGCTGAAATGCTGAGCACAGCATTTGCAATGATCGGAGGGTTGGGGCAAATGACAGGTTCACATCTGGGCGGCGGTCCATTCCATCTCTCATCGACATCACAGACGAGATTACCCCTTCCTACTAAAACATAGCCCTCTTTGCAGGAATAGTTAACTGAACTGAGATATGAACGCGAGTTATTCGAGAGAGTGAACTGTCCGCTGGGTATCGATGCGGGGAAACCACACTCGAGGACTGATTTAAACCAATAATTATTAAAATATGTGCTAAGATTAAAAACTTGTCTTACATTTGCATTTCGGGGGGAATTCACTGAAGAATCCATTTGGAAGACACGTACGGATATTGGGACCAATAAGAAGATTGCCGTCAGAACAACGGTATTCGATAACTGATCCGATGTCAACACTTCGGGCCAGAATTGTTGAATTCGGAGGTCTCTCAGGTTTACCACAAGAGAGGGGTCGGTGTTGACAGACAAAGTTGAGATTCAAATTACAATTAGTGTCTGACCAGAGCCACCCTTTGGTGCCATCAAATCGGGAACAGTTGTCTTTATTTCCGGGCAGATTCCAGAAAGAGATGGTCACATCTTTGCCATTAATCCATTTCCAGTTGACTGGATTTTTAGGATCTCTGAGAGCACCCAACCAGTACTGGCCATTGGGGTCATTCCTGTGCCTTCTGTAGAGCTCCCAACTGAGAAAGCCTTGAAGTGCTGGAGATGTTTCGTCTACAAGAGAGCCCCCTCTCACCTCACAAAACCTTCGGGCGCTGTCGAAATTCAAGGGCTGATTGTTGTAAAATATGTAACACTTTCCATTGTAGGTAGAGGTGCTCCCCAGGGGCTGATCTCTAAATGAGGGGCACTGTTCGATAGAAAGTGCTGACCACACAAACAAAAACATTGAATAAATTTCTACTGTTTTTCTCAGATTTTGTTTTATATAATGAAAAGATGAATACCGTGGTCTGTGTAGACAAATGTTTCGCAAATGGAGAGGGGATTTCCTGGTGATTCCAGTGTTATGCTGACGAATGCGCCAGGCATTGGTCTGGCACAGGGCAAAAACAGAGGTCTGCCCTCTTCTAAGAAGCCGGTAAATTTATTACAGACAGGGTTCACACCGAGATCTGGTCTGTTGTTGCCGACCCTGACTGTGATGATTGCGGGTCTGTTGTTCTGACAACAGGACGACCCGAAGTCTATTCGCACTAACTATAGGGTCAGACAATCGGTCAATGATTAGGAAAAAGTGGTTTTTACTCAAAAGTAATAATGAGTTTAAAAATAAGTGTCTGAGCAATACCTGTACGAGAACTGGTTCGAGGAGATTAACATAGAACCAGGGCGAACGCTCGGCCTCAGTCATTGTGCAAGTGTTGCCATTATAGAAACTGCTTGTGCCTGATATTCAAAATTAGGAGACAATTGAGTCAGAAATACAAGTATTGCACAAATGATTTGTGAGATAAAGCGAAAAGTGATTTATTAGTTTCAGATCAGATCATAACATACTTCCATCGACGGCCTTCTGAGCAGATCCCTGACCGACTGTAGACGATTGCATCGCAGCCTTTCCAACGGCAACGTTCAGGACTGGAATCAGAATATAGTTTAAAATAATTACCAAAAGAAAAAGAGATTAATAATTTTGAGCTAATCTTCAAGAAAATAATTAATTTGAAAGTTGTCTGAACTGAACTGTTGTGCAATTCTTTGCCAACATTAGCGGCAAAAGTGGGCCTAAAAGATAATTTTCAATTATTATTATGACAACTCTTATAACTCTTATTCCTGAGTTAAACACTTGATATGACCCAAATTGAAGGTATTTTTACTATTGAAAACATTTTTATTAAACTTATGAAAGTATTTGCGAACGTGACTCACGAATAATAAAACTCTTGCAATAAATTAGAGAGACTTAAGAATTGATGCCTTTATTGTTCAGAATCTTCAGCTATTAGTCAATTAGTGAATCAACTGATGCTTTGTTATCACATCAGAAGAATGTTCTGTCCTTTAGATAAACGTTTTGATTGCTTAACATTTTTATTAAATAAATAATCCTTAAGTTTAGGGCAAAAATTAATCACAAATAAAATAATTGTTTCGAAAGGAGGGCCAAAAGGAAGCAGTGTTTGGATGGCTTCACGATTGCAGACAATTCACAGCAATATATCATAATTTTGTTTTTCTTCACTCCAAGAGTTGAATCAATCGAAAGAAAAATAACAAAAAGTTTGGGAACAGAAGTCCATTGTCTTGCAGTTAACTGTCTTTAATACGAATCCAATAAATATTGTTTATTTCAAAACTAACGGAAAGTTCTCATCGTTTGCCTCAAAAGCAATCATAACTTTTAAAACATTAAAACCAAATCTAATTCTATGTTATTTTTAAACTCTATTCAGATCTGTTTTTGACTTCAGAGTTGTTCCGACAAAGGGGTCTCTCAACAGTCATTATCAGACACTTATTATTAGGGGATAACAGAGATGACCACACAATTGGTATTCAAGAGGGGGTTTCAAACCTTGCATTTCATAGCATTATTCAGCAAACAATTGTTTTTCTTTCTTATGTGAGAAAAATATCGAAACTCAAGACTCATCCCTAAGTTTTATTACTTTTGTAGGAAAGGCTACCAAATGGAGAGCACACAAAACGTTAGTGAAAATATTTATACTTGTGGTAGGAATTTATCACCTGTGCCTCAAAATCCAAGGAGTGTTACTTAATCTTTAGGTATTGGTAAGTAATGGCAAAGTAATAGCTCTGTTGGTCTGCCTTCAAGTTATTGGACATCTCGATTCGAGAGTCAAATTCTTCTCTTCGATTGCGAAAGTTTTAAAGAAAGGAATGTGTTTTCAAAATCCAACACAACTTAGAGATGAAGTAAATTATTGTTTAGACTGAGGTCAAGGATGAGATAGTCTGTGACTCTCTGTTTGTAATGAATGACAATCAAAGGTATTATTTGTTATGTTTTTTATTATTAAACATTTGATATTGAATTTATCGAAAAAGAGATGAGCAACGATTGAAACATTGACTGTGCGCTCGGATGAGCCACTATTGACAGCTTCAGTGATTCGTTCACTTCCTGGTTAATAGAAAAGTGCCGATCACTAGCTTATGGCTTATTCACGACTCATGAGATACTCTCGACTGGATTAACACTAAAGTAATGCATCGTTTCATAAATACCATCGGTTTGACTGCATTTCATGTAAACGCTATTAATGTGTATTAAACTGAGTAATAATGAATCAAAAACAAGTGCATTCAAATTCCAGTTACTCTGTGAGTGCTGACCAACAAACACAATAATATAAATACCCTGCAAACCATGCAAACCAAACAAATGTGCATAAAATGAGTTGTCTTTGAGATAAAAATACATTTGTAACTCATTTTCTATATTTAACTAAAAATAATTTAATTTTTTAATAAGAAATGCTCTGAAATTAGAAAACAGACGAACAGAATATGAACTTGAATTTAAAAGCGCTCACAACTGTTCAGTTGAACGACCCTAACCTGTGCGAGAAGAGGCACCGGTAGGCATGTATTTTCTATGACTGGCTTTCTTTGAAATTCTAGCAAAACCTTGGAGGCGATCGCAAACACGGCTCCAGACATTACCCAATGTTTTGATAATTTTCATAATGAAAAAACTTTTTTCTCCAAACATTGTTAGCGATTATCAATTCATTGAATAATTTTGAAATTTTACAAGACTTGAGTCAAACAAAGTTTGCATTAATTCGATCCAAAACTGATAATATAGTTAATGAAATTCAAATCGAAATTATAATCTTTGAACTTAATTACAGTACAGTATATAAAATAAAGTTTCAGTTTATGGTGAGCTCTTCGGAGGTGACTATTTATTAGGAATATCCGGCGGTACGACATTCCAAGCATTTCTTCTTCACTGGAAATACCCATTAATTTACAACTTAGTGGAGAAATGTTTTAATTGCTGAGAAAATTCGGATTATTTGGACTTTAGATACAAAACTATTCAAATAAAAAGCAGAGGAAAGGAATATATCCTGTTTTCAAATGAGATGACTAAGGATTTCGTTTTTAATCCTCATTTAACCCAAAGTTTAGTTTCGGTTTCGAGTCAACAAAATTGATCTCCAATTTCGAGATCAACAGAGGATAAGGATATTTGAACTCAAATTTCTAACAACTTATTAACTGTTTATCGAATGAATCACCGAAATGATCATTAAAATGGTTTTGGAGCTCATCATAAGTTTTATTTATTGTCTATAAGTGAATGCTTCACATATTTAGACACTATTGGGAAGAATGAAATCGCTTTGTGAGCCATCGATGCGTTCTTTTTAATGGTATTTATAATCATTAATAAAAGAAATCAAATCAAATCAGAATTGGTTTCAAGTCCTCAATAATAAACATTTTTTCACATTTTCTCAACAAAAGACAATTTTTGAGGCAAAAGGGCAGACATTCCAACAAAAGAGTGAATTCATTAACGAAATAAAGTTAACGATAAATATGCGATAGAATGAGAATTTGAATTATTCCACAATTGATCGGGAATTTCATGCATTCATTTCTCAACTTTTCCTTATTCCTAAACAATTAGTTTCACAATATATTGGAATAAATTAAGAAATTTTTAATTATTTGAATTCTTCTGTAAAAATAAAAACAATAATCGAGTGAATTATTACTGAATTAAATAGGAATTCAAATTCGAAAATATTTGAAAACAATAATGATTTGAATTTTTCTTATCGATGAACTCGAATTGAAATAAACAAATAGTGACATAACTGACCAAAACCAACAAAACAGGTATCTATTACATAAACAACAAGCTAGTTACATTTCTAAAATTGCAGCTAAATTGTGAAAGATAAAAAATATTTTGAACCAAATCTATGGCCCACTTCACCGGCAATTTCATACATTTTTCTCAAAGAGAGGAATAATTTAAAATTTAAAACATTTTATGTGAAAACGCATTGAATCAGAGATGAAGTGATTCATCAAAGACTGAAAAACTAATTGAAATTATGATAGATTAGAACTGAGAAATAGATGGAAATGAGTGAAGAATTTAAATTTTTCATTCAATTCAAACGACAGTCTATGAAAAGAAATCAGTTTTGGGATAATTTAAAGGCTAACCAAACCATAAAGCAGTGCCTTATTTGCATATCAGTGTCAATGTTTTGGCGTATTTTACATCAAGTCTTACGTAATTCCAAATTAATTTTGAAATATCTATTACCGAACGGATTGGGAGTCGGAAAGTCATTGAAACTAATTACAAGTCAAGAGAAAGAGATCAAGTTTTTGAGTCAATCAATTAAAATGAACTCAGATTTTGTATCTAAATTGGTTGCACTTCATTAACCATTAAACAGTTTAAACTTCATTCAGAGCTACGCTTAAAAACAGCAAAAACTAAGCGAAAACAAAAAACTAATTCAATTAAAAGCTAAGTAAATGTCATTCAAAAGCGTTTGAAATGAATTTCGAGAACTGTTTGAGAACTACTGTTACGAGTCTTACGACTATTTGCCATAATTTTCGTGCAAACCATGAGATCTGTATTATCGATACGTTTAAAGCTTAGCCCACTTTTAATGAAACGAATTACATATTTTTCACAATAATTATTAAATAATTGAAATGCATTTTGAATAACAACACACCACAGAACAGAACAGAATAGGACAGAACGGTTGAGCCGTAAACTAAAGATTTATAATTTGTTAATAAGGTTAATATGATTTGAAACGCGAAGCTCTACTCCACTCTAATCAACCCTCTAATCAAAACCGAGATTTATTTGCGTAGGGAATGGCAATCAGTTCGGGTATAGCCCTGTTATGCGAACCTTGTTTTCAAGAGCAACAGAAGAAAAAAATACTGTTTCTTATGTTTTGAATTTGAGTCGAACGCCAGCACAAGCCATGCATTACCATAATCTTCCACTAAAGTCATTATTATCTGAAATGATGAAACAGCTCAAGAAGCAAAACATGGCTTTTGGGTCAATACCAGTGCGATCCTAATCGCTCACACATTACAGGTCTCGACTAAACTTTTGAAACAAAAGCGATACTTAAAAATCAATTATTAAAACATTTTTGGCACCACTTTTGGTGATTGAATTTCGTTTCGGTTTTAGATTTATTTCGTACAACAAAACCGTTAATTCGATAATTAATGGTAAACTTCCGCACAGTTTTGCCAAACAAATATTGGCTCTGGTTTTAGACCTGTGCTCTAAGACAACAGGCACTCCGCTCAACAGAATCAGTTCAATGTCACTATAATTCACAGAAATTTTACTATTTTTGATATTTTCTCTCTAATTAACACTCATTTCATGAGAAAGAAATTATTTTTGGCTCAAAATAAGAATAAGTTTAATATCCGGTGTTATGACCGAACTCACCACAGAAGGGTATTCCAATTGGTTCCCATTTTGTGCCGATGCAGGTGCGCCGGGAGGGTCCCAACAGTTCGTAGCCGTTATCACAAGTATATGTTGCGATTGTGCCGTTCCCTATGGAATCGGTAGTTAATGTAATGGACGCGTGAGCCGGAGAGCCGGGATATCCGCACGACTTCACTGTTGGAAGAATTGAAACAATTTTAACGATTTATTGATAAGACTTGAGATGTGCTCTCAGTTTGGGATATCGCGAATCAAAGCACTGGTTATCTAATATATAATGCATTACATAATTGAAACATAATATATATGTCACGACTCCTATCATTACTGACTTTACGCTAATTTTAGGATAAATTAATTTATCAAAGGATTGCAAATTCAGAGTCAAGACTCAGCTCAAGACTTACCGGAATCGATGTCTTTTAATAAAATTATTAATAAAATCAAATAAAATAAATCCATTTTGGAGTAAAACTGTTTTGATGGGAAAAAGGCCCGCATTTTGACAAATATCAAGCTATGAATGACTAGAAAGACGATTGTTCATCGATTTGAGGGGAATGTCATTCAATAGTTTGGTTATAAAACTTATTAATGAATTGTTTTTAGTGAAAACTCGTTAAAAATAAAAAAATTCTTTAGTGAAAAACAATATAAAATAATAAACTCATAGACTGAGAGGTCTGTTGGTATGAAGCGATGAAAACGCGTTCAGACACTTCTTCTTACAAATCTGGTCGACTGTAAGAGTGGTACCAAATCTGGTGTTCATGAAGTCGAGGGAACATAAAAGCAAACTGTAGGCCTCAGTCCTGTGCAGCCAACATAAGAGCTGTGCAAAAGTTGGTAAACAACATAAGAAGGAACTAGAAGTCAACTCAAGAAATCTCTGTGTGTCTCGCCTTTGCTCCTTCCCATTGGCTGTTTCACACCTGAGCAGGATTTCTAACGTTTGCCTGTTGTGTGAGTGCTATGCCGTACGATTCAATGCGAAAGTCAGCTCCAGTTGTAATGTTGACTCTGAGGTTGTGCACAGGTTGAGCACAGGTGAAGCACCCGGAAAACAAGGTTTAAGAAAAAGAGTTCTGACGTATCAGACCTAACCAGTGAACCAGGCTATCAATCCAGTGCTCACTACCATAGACTAGCCTTAACATTGGCTTAACATTGCAGGCTGTGCTTCGATTGATGACATTCCTGAACACACAAAAACTATTTGGGAATTGACCAGAACTGGAAACCCTCTCCAAATGTACAGTTGTTTGTGGAAAAGCCTAACTCTTTGCGCCCGAAGGCTATGTGTCACTCAATCTAATGGATTAATGGATTCGTTTTATTTCAGATTTAGATAAATATATAACTAATAGTCTAATAGACATCAATAGAAACGAATCGGTTTAATAATAAATGATTTTTTCTCATATCGAGGGGTCTGAGAGTAGAATGAAATCTAAATTAGTGTTAAATATATTTGATATTTGGGTTGAATTCAATTCAATTGAAAACATTATAACTAATTCTTATAAATCATATATTTATTTCTTTGGACTGATTATTGTTATTATAATCCACGGAATAATAGCCCAGATATTAATGTCTTGGTATACAAGGATCTAAATATAAGAGACAAATGAGAAAAATAGGTGGAAATCATGTTTTTCATGCATAACAATGACTTTTAAACATTAAATTCTTATTTGAAAAACAATTTTTTAATATATATATAAAACAAAGCAATTCTTTTAACCATTTTTATCGGCAATAAGTTCGTTAACTATTGTATTGTCTGCCAAATGGATACCGCTTAGAGTTGACCCAAATGTCATCATTTAGAGGACGGTTCGGTAGAGAAACGGTTCGGGCAAAAAGCGTATGAGAAATGTCTGAGAAATGTCGGGTTCGTTGACTCGAATTTCAATGTCATTATTAGTGTTTAATTAATTGGAAGACATGAAAGTAATTATTGGCAAAAACACGTTTAAACCGTTTAAATAATGGTTTCGGATCAGCAAAGAGTCGATCGCATATTAATGGCATGTCTTCGATGTAATCGTTTCGACCCAAACGGAAATCTTCGTCTCTCCAGATGTCAATGAAACGACATTTTCCGCTCCAAGAATAACAATAATTCGTCTCTAAAACAAAGTAATCGATCGAAAGTGACGAGAGTTGGCTCTGAACTGACTCCACTTCATGTGAACTGTCAAACGATAAATCATTTATTGTATAATAATTGCGAATTCCTTTCTTCTCAGCAAAAATTCAGAGACTTTTAAATTAGTTTTTGTTTAAAATATATTTTTGTTTTGCGAATATTCCGGTGAAAAGCGTGCGTTCAATACCTGTATAATTGGTATATAAGATAAGTCCGATTCCTAATTACTGAAGACTCATAGTATGGATGATTGACTGAAACAAAAATTAAAATCAATTAAAATATAATTTTACATAAAAATAAGAAAACAGACAAAACAAATACGAAAGCGAACGGAAGAAGAGCTGATAAACTCGTAGGCATTCAAACAGAAAAATCCTTTTCGGAGATTATATACAAAACCAATAATAAGGGATTCAAAGTATGCATTAAATTGAATATTGAGTTAAAAATAGAATTTCAATGAGATTTCAATTCTTGTTTTGTAACCATTCGTTAGTTTTTCTTTTTATTCAGGTTTCAGATGAGGTTATTATATGGAAACTCAGGTATTCCTCTCTTATTTCATTTGATTACTGTTCAGACAGTTATAAAAAAGTTTGTGATTTGCCTCAAAGGACTGACAGGTTATTCCTTAATAAGATTCATAGAATTTGTTTCATTCACTCATTACATAAGCAAACAGTTGTCGCAAATAACGATATTTTTCGATCTAATAAGTGATAAATAATTAGTTTCGGTTAAATAATGGCATTAAAGTCTATGTTTTTTCCTAACATTTTATCATTAGCTCATAATTGCTAGATTACAATATTGACTGTGAATTAGAGGTTGTAATTTCACCAATTTTTTCCGGTCAAACACAAAGGTCTACATAAGGAAAAGTTTGCGAATATTTCAGATGTTATGGAAATTATATAATCCTTGTTATGGGGATCACTACCACTAATTCATTGTCAGCCAAATGTCGAATCATTGTATATATTTTAATAAGAGGTGTCAACGATATTAAAATTGGATGTTTTCTAAACATTAAGTACAGGGTTTGTACAGTTCGTAGGGGTTTGTAGGCCAACGAACAATAAATAATTAGGAGTTTGTGCCATATATTGTATATTCTGTCCTTTCTTTCACTTCTCATCAGTTAATTGAGAGAAAATGAGAAATGAAAGAAGAAAAAGATGTTTTTGCGAACGATTTTTGGCCATAACCGCCATAACAGTAAACCTACAAAAAATTATTTCCATATTTTTCTATTCATTTGGAGTCTTATCTGAATTTATCTGAATTTCGAAACGATTGCAATCGATATCCATTTACTCAATCATTAGCTCTTTTCTCAACATTTCTCAAACTTTTATTTTTTTCGACGAAAACTTTTGAATGATCGGTAAAGTGTGAAAAATATTCAGTTAACTGTTTTTACTCATTTAACTGTTCAATTGAAGGGATCGCTGCCTCTCTAATATGACAACAAACAAGAGATCCTTTGAAAATAGAGACTTTCAGTGCAAGTTATTTAAAGATTCATAAAAATAGCGCCTCATCTGTAAGATTAAAAGCGAAGATAAAATAGAAAATACAAAACTTTGTGTCTTTTCTTTGTGTTTTGGAAATCATAATAAGAAACACAAATATCACTCAAAAATAGTCTTTAGTTTCCGTATAATATGTCTAATAATGCGAACAAAATTACATACTTTCGGTTGAAGTCATTTGAAATTATCATTCATTGTAAAGGAATTTGAAACTAATATTCATTTTTTTGTACTTTTATTGTGAACCTAATTCTTGAACCATTGGATTAAATCACGAAAAACTGCTTTTCTATTGAGAAAAACTTTCTTCAGATGTTTGAAAAAAATGAAACGATTGAGAAAAAAAATGATCAAAAAATATAAATAACTGTTTTGATGATTAATAGATTGAAAAATTAAGAAAAGGCATGAATTCGTGAAAGTTTAATGAATATAAACTTAATACGAAAGGGAAATGATTCAAATGAAATACAAAAAGATGAAAAAGAGTACAAAAAACGAAAGTTCTTTTCATTTGAATTAAGTGTTTCCGTTCGCTTGGAAGTGATTAACCCATAATACCTATCGGTCGGCGCGTCGATAGCATCAGATTAGCCATTGTAGGCATTGTGCCTAAAATCCATATTAAAATTCATGAGAAATGTTTTCCATATTTTACTCACTGACAACCAGGGGGTAATCAACAGGCTCTAGGCTATACACAAACATAGCTTCTAAGGAAATGACAATACTGCTATTTTCATAAATTAGCAAGAACAGTATAATTTATCATAAATTCAATAGAAAATTTCTCGGGTCTGTGTAAGAAGAAGCTGGTTAGAAATTACCCCTTGGTCATCAGTCGTGGTTTATGTTCAGATGTATTTTTGTGAATAAAAAACGATTTTTTTGTTGTTTGATATTATGATAAGAGTTTTGGGAATTTTAGAGAATCTGAGAATTGGGTGAAAAGAGAGAAGATCTCAAAGTTTACTATATTTTAGGCCATTATTCACGAAAACTATGAATATTGTAATTGAGTTAAATCGAGTTAAAGGAAATTTATAGCATTTGTTTGTGCCGTTGTTTTGCGGGGTTATCGCTCTTACGTTCCCATTATTACCGACTCTTACATAAACCGTATTTGACATAAGACTTGTGATAAAAGTTTTTTGGTTTTGTTTTTATTACATTTGAATAAAAAAAAATTTTAGATTAGAATTCGTTTAATATAAAAGCCATTATTGAAAAAATTATTTTCACTTAAATGTGATGCAGGTCTTACTCGAGATTAAATTCACGTTAAGTCACTGTTTTGGACATAAGGGGACAGGTAGTGGTTCTGTACTTCATTGTGACAGTTACCGCATGACAGCAATAAACTTGATTTTCAACATAAGTCCGACACTTTTGGGGCTTTTATTCTTCTATTGAATCAAATTCTGATTTGAAAACTAAAAAGTAAAACATGTTTGAGAAGTAAATCATCTAATTTTGTTTGGGATTAGAAAATAATTATTTGTTTGCAATCAATTCAGGAATAAATTAAAATACTTTTTCGGCACCGAATGACTACTGCCTCGACTTAATTGAAAAGTTTGGGAAAAAGCAAAAAATAAGACGAAATTGATATCAAAATAATAATACGTTTTTATGTTGAATAACATTCACTTTTATGAATGAAAATAAAAATAAATTTTATGATAAAATAAATTTATTTTAAATTATCAAAAGTATCAAAAATTGTTGCTTTGATTGAATACTTTGCATAACACATACATTTCTGGTCATAAATGTGCAGGTTTTCAATGAATTTATAATTTGGTTCTTAAAACTTAAGCCTTGTTTTGCATAAGAGGTCAGTGTATTTGGTGTACGAACGGCACAAACGGTGAAAAAAATTAACTCTAATCGCAAAAAGTTTTGTAGTTTTGTAGCGCAAACTTTTATTGGACTAAAAAACAAAAGTTGACAGTACTGTCAGCCCTGTCCAGGGGATGGCCATTACTTCACTTCTTATTCCGGATTTCATGCAAATCTATTTCTTTACGAATCGGTGAACAGACAACGACTGTGAGCCAAATAAAGCCATTTATTCTAAATATTAGCTGAAAATGATTGTGTGTGGGAAATGAGCATGCTACTAATATTTATAAATTTCCGATTCTCATATTTAGCTAGTGTCAATTGTGATTCTGATAATGTATTTCTTATTACTCCCTCTCCAACTCTGTCCAACTCTGAGCGCATTTGTTTCGAGTCAAATGAGTTGTTGCGAGTAATTAATGAGATTTAATGAACTAAATGAGAGAGTGTGCGACACAACAGTGCCATAAGACAGGCATAAGATAGTCATAAGACGGGCATAAGAGTGGTATACCTGCAAACACTGCGTTCGGATGAGTTGACGAGATTACGAATTGTATGAGTTGTTCGAGCGGTTCATTAAAATACTCTCCAATTATGCTGAGCTCTGACTTAATGTTGTGAAGACCGTAATAAAAACTGAATGAAATCAGTAAAGCAAAAACACACAGGTTTTTTAGGGTTGTCCGACACACTCGGCTCAAGAGAGCGCACATCAGACATAATTGTGGCACAAATAACAGCTTTAGTCTCATTATAAACAAAGACAAACACATAAATAGTAGGCTTTGAATGACATTGAATTGGATGAGCGGCTCTTTGGGACGCTTAACACATGACAGGACTGTGGCCAACACTGAAATCGGCAACAAAAGGGTCCGACACATTGATGTCAGGTCTTCTAATGGCATGAAATCAAACTCTGGACTACAGGTGTAAAGCATTGTATGGAAGTCACGATAAGAACTGACTTTCGATAACAATATTAACCAAATATGAGAGTCGTCTCTATTGTCACTCAAATAGGAGACCAAGACTTTTGACATAAGAGTCAAACAAAGGACAGACAAACAATTAATTGCAATCTTAGCCATTGATCTCCATTTATCTCTTTTCAAGAACTTGAGACCTGAGTTATCAATAAAAGTGTTTTCATAGTTTGAAATCAAAAGTTCGTAAATAAGGTTAGAAATAATGAAATTAAAATACAAAGAGTTTATTAAATAACTGTTGAAAAACATGACAACAAATGCCAACAGAACTGAATATAAATTATATTTAATTAATTTAATGAAAGTCTCTCTATATTTAGGATTTGGTTTTTGCAAACATTTAAATGTTAGGAACAAACAAATTAATTGCAATAATAGAAGAAATGGTGAGAACTGCCAACAGAGGAGGAGAGTCACCGTTAATGAGATCACAATAAACTTATTCAATGACTTGAATGAGTTGGACATCGAGTGACTCAGATATGTCTGGAGGACTAAAAACACGGGATATCCGAACGACTCTCTAAGAGGAGGCGTCCATTGGATTCGCGTACAGTTTGTGTGGTTAAAGGCAAACATTAGTAAAGTAATGAAAGGACCCGACATCTCATAATTGGACATAATATAAGAGTTTAGGAAAAGAAATCCGCAAACAATTGAATTAAAAGCGAAAACAGAATAAATGTAGAAATATATGGCCTCTGATATGCCTTCACAGCTCTCGACCGGACTCAAGTCGGGTCCTCTGTCCACCAGAAAACACTCCTTCAATGGCTTCAAACCGAAAGCTTCTAAACAATGGCTGAACAGACGATAACTCAATCCGATGACTACTTCGGGATAAATATTAAACTTTTTCAATGCATTTATAGTTTCGGGAAATTCGGTGATATTGTCATTAAGAATGGTATGAATAGAGTCAATGACAGAGACTTCAGACAGGTTTGTGTGAATCAGATCCTTGGGATCAGCCATTCGTTTGTAATAATTGTAATAAAATGCCATTTCTGTCCTCAAAGACATTTCCCGTTCGACGGGACTCAAGTGTGAGAAATGTCTGTCGTTTTCAAACAAAAGACAAATGATTTGGAAATAAATTACACTTAATATCAACGAAAAGAGTAAAACAAAAGTAGATTTGACTCTCATTTTAATGGATTTTAATTTAAATTAATTTTCTTTTAAAGAGTTTGTGGTTTTCGAGAGTCAGTGAACACAAAAACTAATTTAATTTCAAATTCAGTTCAAAACAATTTTTGTTTACATTTTTGTAAAAAACAAAAAAGTTTAACACAATTAGAGAGACATCTGTTGTGAGGCACAGAATAAGCCCTTCTATTGCATCATATGATTCAAAACATAACTTGAATTTAGTTTTAAACAACCTAGATCAATTCAATTCCTAAATGAGCATCAAATTAAATCGATAAGTAAGGCATTGAACAAATTATTGGACAATAATAAGAATCGAAACAATTTTTATTGACTTAAAAATATATAAGTATTTGAGTGAATGATATTAACAGCAAAAGAGTAGAAAACATTAAATATCGGTTCAATCAGAGGTCGAATCCGGTTCTTCGGTCGGCTCTTCTTTAATCTCGAGTTTGATTTTCTTTGGAGTTTGTGCGACACTGTCCTCAATGTCTTGAGTGGCTGATGAGTGACCAGAATTGGCAGACATTTGGCTTGAGTTCGGTTCAACGCCTCCGATCATATCAGAGACCAGATGTTTGGGAACGCCTGCAATACCTTTGAAGTGATTTATATTTAATAAGAGATCTCTTTTTATTCGCCTTTTCCTCGTCGGACAGTCTTTGCGATACTGTATTTGTTGGACAAAATCGACACAATATTCGACTCCAGATATCGTTATTTCAAACCTTTTTATAAATAAACTTAAATTAAATGAAACTTAATTTTAATCAATAATACAATTTGTGGTCCGAATTGTAGGCCTCTTCAAGAAGTCTTCCGTTTGAGTAATCGTAAGCCCAGAACCCGAATCCGGGTCTTCCCTCATAGAACCACTGCTGGCCGTCGAAGTCGGGTCGGTCTGAATGGATGGCATTCCTGACAAACTTTGGCCGAATCAACAAATTCCTGGGAATGTCCTTAAATTGAAAATTTTATTTGAATTAAATCTAATGTAATAAAGAAATGATTACTTGTCGACAAAGCGGACACTTCTGTGTGCTGTTCAACAGTCCCTTAACACACAAATAACAGTAAATGTGACTACATTTGAGTTGAACGGGAAATACGGGTCCCGACAAACACACCGAACACTCCATCGGTAGTCAATCAGAATAGATATCAATTAAAACAAATCAATTGACACCTCTTTTCTCAAATGAGAGATAATTTCAAAACGTAAACAACAATATTAAATGACATGCAATCCAAGTATAGCTCACATCAAATGTAACGAAGTCTTAGTTTTGCCCCCTTTTCGGGGGTTTGTGATATTTTTTAATCTAGCTAGTTTAGATATTCCTCAAATTTTAAATTTTAAATTATAAAAATTAAAAGAGAAGAATATGTAAGTAATTTATATATCATATGCTTTCTTAAAGTCAATTAACAGATAATAGAAAATATTTTTTCTAAAAAACCGGATTTCGATTTACCGGTAGTTTTGTACTCAAATGAACTTAAAAAGTACTGAAAAACTGCACTAATAGTCATCGACTCTTACTTATGGCAAAAATAAAAGAAAAATCTGATCGATGTCTTATTATTAGATCAAACTTGAGTTGACCATGCACACATTCATCGAGTTGCGGCACAATTTCATAAAATTTCCCAAACCTTGAGTTTTAGACGAGAATCCATTTATAGAGGATTTAAGTGTAGAATAGGTCTGACTATTGAGAGACGGCATTGAGTTTAGTGTCACTCAAATCGCTATCATTTGAACCAAACTTTACTCAGAGTTTGAAGTCTACGAAAGTATCGCTCGTTTTGTATTGATTTGAATTAAACCTATTTTTCATTACATTTTATATCAATTTTCCTCATATTTTAATTGATTTGTTACTCAAATCAATACATTTTACAAAATTCATAATCACTGCAAACAAATCGCTTTATTTTTAATCAAAGTCTCAATTATTGTTCAAATTATTAAAAAAAAATTAATTCAATTTATAATTTTGTTTTGACTCAGAGGTGAAGATCTTTCTTATCTTATCTCATATTTGATCCGTTGATAACTGAATTCAAAATTTAATCCAAAGTATGAAAATTTGTTGAAAATGTCACCGAAAATGTTGGGTCTGTTATCTCATTCTTCATCGTTAAGAACATCTCTGTTATCGCAAATAAGTGGCCACCGATTGTCGCTTTTAGTGAACAATCATTACCGATGTCTTTCAACTGCCCGTAAGTGTTGGATCAGTTCATTAATTGAGACAATTTTGTAAGAAATGGATTCTTTGCGGATTAGGTCGAACTCATGTAAACTATGAGATTAAGGACGGAATAGCTGTCGTCCGCTTCGACAGCCCTAATGCCAGAGTCAACAGTCTCTCCGAAGCGGTGATGAAAGACGCCGAAGAAGTCCTCAACGAAGTGGCCCTCTCTAGCGCTAAAGCAGTTGTATTGATATCGGGAAAAACCGATTGTTTTATAGCCGGCGCCGACATATCAATGCTGGAGAAGTGCACTTCTGCTGCAGAAACTGAAGCCCTGGCCAGAGGGGGTCATATCATCTTCAATAAACTGGCCAATAGTCCAAAGCCTATCGTAACAGCGATTATGGGTTCGTGTCTCGGAGGAGGTCTTGAGGTAGCGCTCGCCACTCAGTACAGGATTGCCGTCAAAGACAAGAAGACTAGTTTGGGATTACCTGAAGTAATGTTAGGACTTCTTCCCGGCGGTGGAGGAACTCAAAGATTACCGCAATTGGTATTGAATTGTCTCAAAATTATTTAGTTTCTTAATAATTGTGTTTTAGATAAATGTTCCTGATGCTCTTCAAATGATGTTAACCGGTCAGATGATCAAAGCGGACAGGGCTAAGAGAATGGGTCTCGTCGATCAAGTGGTCGCACCTTTGGGACCGGGACTCGGTTCACCAGAACAGAGAACACTCGAGTATTTGGAAGAAGTGGCTATTTTTACCGCTCAGCAGATCGCGAGCGGAAAACTCAAAATTAACCGAAAGCGACCCCTTTCTGAAAGTGAGTCTCAAACAAAGGGTTTTCCAATTTCTGTATTAATTGCATTATTTTTAGGGCTAATGAGGTCTGCGATTGGCATCAAATTCATTCGCGACAAGATTTTCGACAAAGCCAGGGGTCAAGTCATGAAAATGACTAATGGCTTATATCCGTCACCCCTTAAAATCATTGAAGTCGTCAAAACTGGTTTGGAAAAGGGACCGGCGGCCGGTTATGAGGCAGAAATCAAGGGCTTTGCAGAATTGAGTCAAACCCCTCACTCGAAAGCATTGATCGGTTTATTTCACGGACAGACCCTTTGCAAGAAGAATAAGTTCGGTAAACCAGCCAAAGAGCCCAAAACTCTGGCTATTTTAGGCGCCGGTCTAATGGGCGCCGGCATCGCTCAGGTCTCAGTAGATAAGGGATATCAGACTGTTTTGAAAGACATGACTTCTGCGGGACTGGTTCGGGGCGAACAACAAGTTAGGGGCGGATTCGACACTAAAGTGAAGAGAAGGCGTTTGACAACTGCTGAGAGGGATATCTATATGTCTAATCTGTATCCAACCCTCGATTACCGCAACTTTGATAAAGTGGATCTCGTCATCGAAGCCGTCTTCGAAGACATCAAAATTAAACACAAAGTGCTTCAAGAGGTCGAAACGAAGATACGCGACGACTGTATCTTTGCCTCCAATACATCTGCGCTTCCGATCACTAAAATAGCGGAAGTGAGTAAACGACCGGAAAATGTGGTCGGAATGCATTACTTCTCTCCCGTCGATAAAATGCAATTACTTGAGATCATTACTACCGATAAGACATCAAAGGAGGCCTCAGCGGCTGCCGTTGCTGTCGGTCTCAAACAGGGAAAAGTTGTTATTGTTGTGAAGGACGGACCCGGTTTTTACACCACAAGAATCTTATCGCCGGTTATGTCAGAAGCCATGCGACTGATGCAGGTTTGTGACCAACTATTCCTAAATAGCCAACAATTACTCATTTATTTTTGCCATTCAGGAAGGGGTCACTCCTAAGCAATTGGATACACTGACGCGTTCTTTCGGTTTTCCAGTGGGAGCCGGCACTCTCATTGACGAAGTGGGCATTGATGTGGCCGCACACGTCGCTGAAGATTTGGGAAAAGTCTTCGCCGAAAGGTTTGGCGGTTCAAACATTGAAGTTCTCAGAGAAATGGTTGCCTCAGGTTTCACAGGTAGGCCTCCATTTAGGAAATGGCTTTTTATGTCTGTCTTTTATTCCTAATTCTTGATTTGATTTATAGGAAGAAAAGGTGGAAAAGGCTTTTATGTCTACACTCCGGGAGTGAAAGAGAGAAAACTGAATGAAAAGGCGTTAGAAATCCTAAAGAAATATCACATTCCGGCCAAACACGAGTATATTTCACTCAATATTTCACTTAATATTGAATTTAATATTCCTTTTAATCGTTCAGATGTTCTGCAGAGGAATACCAGATGAGACTGGCCTCACGTTTCGCCAACGAGGCTGTGCTCTGTCTACAGGAAGGCATTCTTTCTAATCCTGTAATTGCGCTCAAAATTTGAATCATTGGTTAATTAGTTAATCACTGATTTATTTACAGCTCGAGGGAGATATCGGAGCCGTTTTCGGATTAGGTTTCCCCCCGTTTTTGGGCGGACCCTTCCGCTATTTGGACGCTTATGGCGCCAATAAAGTGGTCGATTGGATGAATCGATTCACTGATGACTACGGGCCTCAGTTCAAACCCTGTCAGCTACTCCTCGATCACGCGAAGGACTCCTCCAAGAAGTTCCATAAATCAAATTAAGTTTTGATTTTAAATTTAGTGATCGTTTGCCTCAAATTCATTGCAATTAAACGCAAATTATTTTTTAATGTTTTTATATTTTAAAAGAGCTTTAAATCAATTGAAAATCACTCGAAAACAATATTTTATTAAATTATGAAAAATTGATTTGAATTCGATTTCAACTCATTTTGTGTTTTATTTAATTATAATTGAGTTAAATGTGATGTTTTGGGGTCTGTCCTGTCAGAGGAAGAATCGTCTCCAAGTTGGAGGACATCTAAACTGGTTTTCCTCCATTTAAAATATTTTATTTGGAAATTAAAAGAAGCAAGAACAAAACAATTTGAAAGTAAGTTGAATTTTCCGATATTTTCGAAATTTGAAACCATTTTTAAATTGAAACAAAACTACTTCAGTAAAGTGTAGAATATTTTTATTAATCTTCAAAAGTTAAAACATTTGAAACCACCTTGTTCAGTTTGGGACAGTATTTTGAGTTACGCTTTAAGTTAACAATAATTTCACGTAAGTTTGCAGTCAATTTGCAAGGTATACATTGGTATACATTTACAAACATATTCTCAATAATTGTATTATCGAACAAATGCTATGAAAATTCTTTGCGATAAATATTTGTTAAGAAATTCATTTTCAACGAGATTTGAAATTTCCAATAGAATTAAATAACAAGCCTAGGTACTTTTCTAAAACCATTCCACACTCTGAGAGGAAATATTTAATCTATGAAACTATTGGAATGTTTTGAGCTTTTTTTCATATTTTAAAAACCCTTTAATCACAAAACTATTGAGAGATAAATGGATGAAATTCTCAGACATTCTTCGGAGTAATTTTCGGACGTTTTTTGGCGAATCACTTATTTTAAGGGAATTTATTTACTTTATTCCAATTTTAATGTTTGATAATTGAGTTCAGTCGCCTCCACCACAACCGCCACCATCTCCACCACCACCGCAATCACCCCCGAAATCTCCACCCCATAGGGCCCCTCCATCATCGCCGTCATCGCCGACATTAGCTGAAACATCTATTGCACAGACATCTGTTTTTGGATCTAAAGTAGCCGCCAAATAAGGAGCATGGTCATAGAACTGTTCGAAATTGATATTCATCTGATTGGCCGCCGGGACTGAGTTTTTACTCAAAGCTTTTGCGAAACAACACAAAAAGCCGGAGAGAGCCACACATATGCCGATCACTAAAAGGAATTGCGACCAAAGATCAAAAACCATTTTATACCTGAAATTCAAGTAATTCTCAATTTTATTCATTTTTCATTAAATTCTAGAAATTGATAGAAAATATTCATTTTATTCATTATAAATGATTTTAGGAATTTACTCGATTTAATTCAATATTTACGAACTACCTTTCAACTCATTTCAATATAATTATGGTAATTTGGACATTCATAAATAAGGAGTTATGATAATCAATCTTGTACAATCTTGATAATCATCTAGTAGAAGTAGATTAACCCACTCACTAAAGTCGGTCTCATTATTCAAGTTTCCACTTTCCGGAACTATACACGAATTTAATGAGAGAATTAACAAATAATTGGAATATTCAGCAAAAGACAACACTAAGAAATAAGATCAATATTAAAATGCAATCAAATTCTGTTCAAATTCTACCTTGATCATTCTAAAGTATGATTAGAAGATTTATCCAAAAATTAAAATCAATGATTATTTCGCATGAAATTCAAGAAATTAAAATATAATACCATTTGATTCATGAGAAGATTCTTGAAAAGTGTTTCTAGGTCCAATTTACCAAAAATTTGATGAAATATATGTATTTGATGACCATGCTCATCAAATACAAGCAAAACACAATTTATGACAAATTAAGTCATCAAAGGTTTCAGAGCAATGTTTACAAACATTGAACAGAATATAAGACTCGACTCACAGAATATTCTGCAAATTGAGCGCACATTTGACGGATAAATAAATTTCGCTGAAAAACAGTCCAAAAATATCTTTTAATATAAACTTTGAATAAATTAAACAAAACTTTATTAACACAATCAGAGAATTATAACAGAATTAAACATTTTTTTCAAAACATTTGATTCAACATTAAATTAAATGAGTATTTTTTTGGACACCTTTTCATCAATGGGTTAACCAATTGATTATTCAGTTTTTATTAATTTTAAAAAAAAATCTAAAAATTAGAGGATTTTTCTCTTATTGAAAGCATTAAAAAGTAATCAGAAGCCGCCGGCATCACCGCCTCCGCAGTCGCCACCGCCGGCATCACCTCCTCCGCCATCTGCGCCTCCAGCAGCACAATCTCCCCAACCACCACCGCCGCCGCCAACGTCCCCAATGGCATTGAAATCACAATTGGCTGTGCTATGGTAAAGGGTGGCTAGGTAAGGGGCATTGTCAAGATAACCGCCACCGGTATCACCACCAAAGTGGTTATGTCTTGGTATGGACTGAGCTTTTTTAGTCCATTTGATTCCGAAATACCACAAACAGATAAACGATAAAATTAAAAGGATTAAGAAAATAGTTGTTATTAAATGAGGAAATTCACTCATTTGTCGCGATTCCAGTAATTATTTGATCCGTCGCTTCATTATTCAGAGGATAACTGGCTTTCGGTCTAAACTAAATCCAAATCAAACTCCAATTTAAACACATTTACTAAAGATTAAAGACTATAAAACAGAGACTCAGAGGAAAGAACTGTCAAATTCTGGGAGATTGTGATCTTGGAATTCCTGGGAATGACTCTGTTATCTGTGTTTGAAATATTTGACAGAATAATAGACTCGTCTGATGTGATGTCTGTTATGATACCCAATGCTCTCAAATGCAGACAAACATCAAATCTCAACACAGACTCTCATCTATTGATCCGTATTTAGTGTACAGGTTTCGCACACAACTCACACTCAATGCGGCCCTAAATCTGTATAAAATAACTGAAAATTATTAGATTTAAAGAGCAAATCATTTAATGATTTGAAAGATTAGTCATTCGTTGAATCGATTGATTGTAAACAAAGCCAACACTTTTGAGATTCGCTCCGATTATAAACAATTCATTCATTTCTTGTGATTTATTTTTACGAATTGACAACAATTTGAAGACAATGCCAGTCATCGTAAGTATTGACACTCAATAGTCAAATGTGTTTACAATCTTTAAATCAATTTGAAGGGAGAAATAGGATTCGCAACCCTTCCCGAACACGTTCACCGAAAGTCGGCCAAAAAGGGCTTTGACTTCACTATTATGGTCGTCGGTAAGCGATTATCACATCAATTGTTGATTTGACAAAATGTCTGTCCGAAGGAGAGTCGGGTTTAGGGAAGTCTACTCTTGTCAATTGTCTCTTTTTGGCCGATCTCTACAAAGACCGGAAAGTGGCGAATGTGGACAAACTCCTCGAACGGACGGTCGCTATCGATAAGAAGCAGTTGGATATCATAGAAAAGGGCATCAAATTGAGGGTCACTATTGTGGACACTCCTGGTTATGGAGATTCCCTCAGCTGTAACGACAGCTTTCAAGCGGTCGAGAATTATATCGACCAACAGTTCGACCAATACTTCAAAGACGAGTCGGGTCTCAATCGCAAGAATATTAACGACAATAGAGTGCACTGTTGTCTGTATTTCATCTCTCCTTTTGGTCGCGGGTAATGACCCATAATTGTGGCCCTATTTTCAAATCTATTAAATCAAATGAATTGCAGTTTATCTCAACTCGACATTCAATTCATGAAAAGACTTCACACAAAGATGAATATCGTCCCCATTATAGCCAAATCCGATGCTCTCACCCCTCCAGAGATGCATCAGTTGAAGAAAAAGGTGAAAAAGAGTCGAATAGTTTTGCATTTTTATTGAACGCATATTTAATTTCGTGTAAAATTAGATTTTGCGAGAGTTTGACGAATACGGGATCAGTATTTTCCGGATTCCCGAATGCGATAGCGATGAAGACGAACAGTTCCGACGGAAGGACCAGGAAATCAAAGTATTCCTCTAAACGATCATAAACTTGAATCTAATGAGAGGTTATTTGTTTCAGGAAAGCATTCCCTTCGCTATCATCGGAAGCACTCAAACCATTGAACACAACGGACGAAGAATTAGAGGCCGTGAATATCAATGGGGTATTCCTTTGTCGTCATTAAACGATTATTTTTATTTCTAATGATTTTCTTTATTGCTTTCAAGGAGTGGTTGACATTCAGGACGAAAAATACAGTGATTTCGTCAAATTGAGGACTTTTCTCAGGTTTGTCTCTATTTATAATGTTTTGCATATAAATGAGTAATTGTTTTGAATACTATTCAGTCTTCATATGCAAGACCTGAAGGACGCGACGAGTGATGTACTCTACGAGAACTATAGGGCCCAACATTTGGCTAAACTTAATGCACAACAGGAGTATGTGATCACTATTTCGGCATATTTTGAGGGCTTCTCTCAATTCTTTAATTTGTTATCTCTTAAGAAATGATCCGAACATCACTACTGACGAACTCTTGCGTCTCAAACAAGAAGAGGTCTGAGATATTAGTCTCTCATTTGGTTTGAGACTAATTTGTTTGACATTTTCATCCAATTATAGATCCGTCGAATGCAAGAACAGTTGCATCTAATGCAGGAACAGTTGCGCTGTCAGTCGAGCCAACCGGTCAGCAGCGCTGCTCAGAGTTGCGACGACCTGTCACCGCACGGAGGGGACGAATAGCAGACTTCAACTCAGATAAGTCATCAATTAGTCATACAATTCAACAAAACAACAGTTTTTCACAAAATATAGAATTTTTCGCTCGAATTTCGATTTATTATTTATAAGACATTCCTTTTCTGTGATTATATTGACTGAAATCGTATGCATTGGTAGAGTCGGTTATCCCTAAAATATTTACCACACTTTCAATAACTCAATACTTAATGTCTTCATATGGACGACAAAAATGGCTGCAAATACTCAAACAGTAGTCGAGGTATATATAGAGCAATGACTTTAGCGGTGAAACATTTATCATAAAGTTTTTTATATTTTTTCGTTTTTATATAAAATATGAGCGAAAAAGAGGTCTTTGTTCGCAACAAAACAAAGTAATTGTGATTTTGATTCGAGTCCTGAAAACGAATTTTAGAAAAACTAATCTTTTATTTAAATAATTATTGTTTAACGTATCGCCAGATTAGCCTCAAAAAGGTTTTTATGTTTTTCTGTTTATTTTGACAGAAATTGCTTTCAGTTTGAGTTTGTTTTTCACGTCTCATAAACCAAATAATGAAATGACTTGAATATGAATAACGAAATGCTTCTCATAATCAGCAGAGAAAGTATCGATTCCTCCCTGTATTCCAATACTGAGGACAGAATCGCTTTTAAAACTTCGCCAAAAATAAAATACTTTTTTGAATGTTTTGCAGATAATGTTCGGCTCATTAGTAATGAGTCATTAGTTTAGGTTTTCTTCATTAGAATCGAAATACGAATTCTTTGAATGAAAATTGAGATAAAATTCAGTGAATCACAAAACTGAGCCATTCTTGGGAACCATTGATAGCACGACTCAATGCATATGAATTCAAAAGTCTTTTTTCTACTTTTATTAAACAAATAATATTAGAAATACAGCTCTTCTTTGATATAACGAAACAATTAATTGGATTTTGAACTATAATTACAAATAATAACCACTTTCTAGTCATTTGACATTTAATTTAATATAATGACAACTATTTTATATAATTGGCTCACATTTACCAACAGTTTGTTTATTATTAAATATTATTTAATATATTTCAACATTTAGTCCACGTTTTTATGGTTTCTTAAATTAGAGCTAATCTTTTGGTAAGCATTTAGTGATTATAATAACCATTCAGTGATTTATAGGTTAAACTCAGCCTCGAATCGAGTCATTTAATTAATTGTTAACTCAATTATCATTAAAACTCTGTTTAGAAATATTATTCGTATTTAAGTATTAATTATTTTTTTGATTTATTTATTTTTAATAATTTTTATGATTATAACTAATTTGTAATATATTAGAGTCCGTTCCTCTTTGAGCGTGAGCTCAGAGATGAACAAAAGTGAGCAAACATACTCATTAAACTATCATGATCACATTTATAATCTAGTATTAAAACTCAAACCAAAGAATTTTGTTTTAATTTGATTTCCAAAACTGTATTTTTCGAGTTCGTGATTAAAATTAAAATTTCAAAAATCGATTTTTACTTTCATTTATTTTTTTGGTGAAAATATCTTTTTTGAACTTTTTTCATATATGAATAAAATTCCTAAAATTCTGGGCTCACTCTGGAAACTAGGGATCGATTCCATGAACTTTATTTAAAATTCTTGTTTGATATGAAAATTGATTAAAATTGAGTTGAATTGAGAGACCGTTAGTTCTATTCCTGTATTTATTAGGAAAACAGTAGTTTATTACCAAAAATATTTGATTCGATATAATTCAAGTTATTGTGGAAACACTCATAAAATTACATCTGAAAGAGTGGGTGAATCGAAGCCCAGAACAACATTCTGAGCGAATAATTGGAGAGCTTTGCAACAAATAATCCTCACTTACGGTATAAGTAGTGAAGACTTGCATTACTTGATTAGAATTACTTCACTATAACAACGATAACAAGGAATGAGTTATTCTCCTCTCAATTATTGACTTCATAAACAAATTATGAGATTTAGTGTATTAGTTATGTATTAGTTATGTAACTCTCGAACATTGTTTCGCTCCACAACTGCTTATTAGATGAACAGCAGTGCCACAAATGTCCTGTGCTTTGATTTGAATGCCGTCATCATTATGTAGACATCCTTTCCTTAATTTGGTTAATGTTTGGCTTTCGATTAGGAGTCGTTTGACATCATTATGAGCATTAAAATTCACCATGCTATTTGAATCTCAAAATTTAAAGTCTCCTTTCAATATGGAATCCATTAGGACTTCAATTGCATGGATGAATTTAAAATTAATATTCCGTTCCATTTGTGAGAGCCTTCATTTCAATGCCTTTGATTTGTATTCATCTGAATTTGAGTCCATTTTCTCGAAACCAGTGAATAATTTTGAATAAAAATTTAATATATTCTATAAACGACTCGTTTTTCATATGGAAATAGTTTTGTATTGAAATCTATTTATGAATATAACATAATTTTCATTTGACTCACAATTCTCTTCAAAAGAGTAATTTTAGATTCGATTCAAACCAAATGCAATTGGAATCAAACATTTGTGAAGTGAAGCCATACCATAGTCATAGCCATAGTGATAGTCCCTCCCGACCCGAACAACAGGTTTATCATTGAATGAATTTTCGGAAAAAGTCGTTATTAATTATAAGTTAACGAATTGCCGTAACATTAATGATATGAGAGCACCGGCTCTTTGATAGGCCGGAAACGATATTATTTAGAACCGGATCATTAAAAGTGTCATAAAAATGAGTATTTCATTGCTCAGAGTCACACAGACTTCACAAATCACAGAATAATAGAATGAAAGCTAAAGCTCTGCATAACTTAATTTGAATTAATTAAATAAAACTCTTTTGATTAAACCCTAAACTATAGTCCAAAGAATACGAGTCTTGTTTATAATGCATTCATAGACTGAATATATATGGAATATAATGGCTTTATATTCACTAATTTCTGATTATTTTAATTATATTCAGAGAGAATCGCATCACTCATTCGCCAAACAATTTCTGTTTGACAAAAGTTTGCTTACATTTTGAAATATTTATCAAAATTTCGTTTTCTATTTCTCTACGAAATTAGAATAAATTTAATTATAATTTGTTTGGCTTTTGTTGTCTAACATATAATTTTGTTTCATATTCTCTCTTAAATCATAGACAGTTCAAAGTTTATCCATTTGAGAGACTCCCCTCTCAGAGCAGATACTTGTGAGAGTTGGTCTGTTTTCACTCGATAAATCATTGAGCCAATATAAGCAGGGTCTCCAATGGAGGTCTCCTAACTATTCATACCAAGAAAGTGACAAATTATTATTAATTTTAATATATTCTATTCGATGTGTATATACATTGCATCAATCACTCTGAATAATTGTGTGACGAGCCGTCCAATTGATATCTTAGTCCTTTTGTCATAAGTATTTGTGTCTATGATTTTTATTAAATGTTTGCCTTAGATATGAGACACTATTTTTGGCGTTTTATGATTGAATATATTCATTAAAAGGCAAGTAAATGATCGATAAGTGCGTTGAGAATTGGAAAGGCATACAACCCTTGAGTTAGTCTTCTTTAAGTACGGATTTGGTATACCTTAGGAAACAAAGAGAAGTCAAATATTCTATTTGTTTGACTCGACGTTTGGTAATTGAATTTGGGAAAGACTTTGGGAAAGGCTTTTGGATATATTTTATGTGCAATTTTGGCCAAAACTAGTCATTAACTGAGTTTACCTCAAATACAATATCATATAAATCATAGTCTCATCACTTTATTAGCCATAAAATACTTATATTTATGGCTTATTATTACTGTTATTAAACTAATGTCGAAATTTCTTCCCATCCGGTGCTCTAAAGCTGTTTAGTTGAGCGAAAATAATATCAATATTTGTAAATTCAATTTTATCCTCAAATTATGCGCTGAAACGCAATAAAAAGTTAACTCATTATTGATTTACATCGAAATACAATTAATTTAAGTCTAATGAGAGAAACGAAATTCAAATAAATTAAAAATAATTATTCGGTTATAATAACAATAATAACATTCAATGAATTATATATTTCCTCCGCCTTTGTATTCACCCCCAGTCTGAGCACAGAATCGATTCTTCGATGAATTAACAATCAATTACTTCCTCTGAATTTAATTTCGTCTCCGAATAGAAACAGAAAAACTGTGACTTTCTTTTCCATCGGATAATTATTTTCAGTCCCATATCCGCCCTCATTCAGGGATGACCATTGGGTGGGTCCACCAAAACCAACAATAAATAGTTGTCTGAATTTTTACGCTTTTTTAGCAAACAAACTGAAATTTAAGGACAGCCATAACCATAACCAAAACCAAACAATCAATTGTCTACTTTCAAGAGGTTTTAAAATATTCAAAATGCTTTCATTATATCATTTATCATCAATTCTGTGCATTTATTCAATAGAAATGAATATTAAATTGAGCATGTTAGTTTTAATATATGAATTCTCATGAATAATGTGTGAAACCGCCTCCAAGTAATTGATTGCTTTAATATTTGAATCACAATATTCTCAACGCTTTTTCGGATAATTTTCAAAATATATTCATTAATTTGATTGAAAATCGCTGTAAATATATGCCAATCGATTGGTAGCCATCCGTCTCTTCAATCATATCCTCGTATAACTCGCAGCACAAGTCATGTATTAATAATAAATTCTGTGGAAAATGATTTTGAATTTTGATTAAAGCCTTATTCGCCTCTAAATTAGAGGCTAAGTATTAAATTTAATTAACTTTCTTCCCATAAAAATAGCATTTCTTATGTTTAAACTGTAATCCATTCTAAGCTATCAATCATTCTTTCATTTGTTTGCATTTCATTCCACAAATTCATTAATAATTATTATAATTCAAAAGACAGTCATTAGATTTGAAATTATTTAATACCAAGAATTTTAATTAATAGCAAATGAGAAATGAATTTATATTTTTCTCTATTTATTTATTGGAGAAAACTTTGTTCTCGTTTATTGTGAAAGTAGTGAAGGAATTGCAAAAAGTTTTCTCTACTGTATTCCTAACAAATGAATATATGTGTCACTCCTGAATGTGGTAACAATTATTGATTGATGTCTGATCTCTGAACCCAAGTTTATTTGGTATAACTGGGACTCAAAAATTTCGCTTCACTTGAAGTCAAGCGGCAATTGTTTGGCTGTCATTCCATTACTCTGTTTGGAGAGGCCTTCGCACAGAATATAATATTCAGTTCGCAAAATATAATACAAATAAAAGCATAACTCAGAGAACAAAATGGTATTCATTGACTAATCTGATTGTCTTTGTTTTGCCATATAATGAGTCTTCAGTATTAACTCTGGCATTCATTAGACAAACAATCGCAACGACACCGCATATAAAACTCCCGTAATTACTATTATTCTTGGAATTTGAAGTGAACTGAAAATTTCAGAGTTTCAGAGCACATACTTTTTCATTGAACCAATTATTTGTGTTCCCTATTAATGTCGCACAGAATAAAGACTAAATTCTTGAATATATGAGAAGACATCGGTTTTAAGCAATTCATTGAACACTTCATTATATGGATGAAAAAAGAAGAAAATTTTATTCAAATGGCCTCCGGTTATAACCATACGATCCTCACATAAATTCACATATATTTCAATTTAGAGAAAATGCAAATCTTTTTCCTTTCTATTGATTAATATTAACTCAATTTCAGTTCCAACACATATTCAGACATTTGGTTCCAATTTCTTCTTATTTTTGAAACTTTTTTGTTAGATGTGAGCAGAAAACGGAAAGTTAGCAAAAAACACATAATTTCCGGTTTTATTTTCACATTAGAAATGACTTTAAAGTCGACTAAATCTTAGGATTTCTGTGTTCTGTGTGAAAGTCGATGGGTTCGGATCGGAAGTCAACTTATGGTTCAGTAGATGACAACTGAACTCAGAATAAAATAAAATTAAAACAATTCTCTAAACTCATAGTATTTGTCGTTCAATATTCTGTTCACTCGTTTGTGAACTAAATTTAAGGAAAGTTTAGATATTTTCATGCGTTTGGAAAATAAAATCATTGCCTTTGTTGGCGACGTTTTATGGTTAGAACACTAATCATTTTAATCTTGTTATATATGCCCCGATTGTTTGAAATCGACACAACACTGATTGCCCAACTCTATCTTGCCAATTGGAATTGATCTGGGCTAATTAATGATTTGTACGTTGTATTCAGGTCAGTGTTATTCCGAGTTAATGGCAGAGTCTTAGGAAAAAGCGATTGCTTTCATTCTGATCTCAAATCGTCTGACAGAATAGTCTGAACAATATTTGGGAGAATTTACCCCAAATTCCAATTTATTATTTCTGTATTATCTTTACTCAGCGGCGATGGAATGGAACGACAGGTCTGAACATTATTTATCTGTTGATGAAATTTGACGCCACTTTCGTGTTGTCATAATTCGAGTCATAAATCATTCATCATTTTTAACAACACTCTGAATGTGAATCAAATTATTTAAATCTTTTGATTCTAAATAAATAAAACATTTTTTTCTCTCCGCTTATATTTCGACTTAACTTCGAGTCAAATCTTATTTGGAATTCTTCGACATATTTCTCATTTCAATCTGATATAAGAATATTCCGCAGAAATTCCTGATTTGAAACAAATCTAAGAAAAAGAAAGTGTAGGCAAAAAATGTGCAAATTATTCAAATCATGCGAAAATGTATTACAATATAACGACATCTTTCACTCTCTAACTGACTGCAGGACTGGATCTTTATATATAAGAATTTTGTCGTTCAATAAAAGTTTGAGCGAATGTGAGCCTCACTTACATATCGCTCCACTGATTATAACCATTGTATGCCTCCATATATGCCTCTATTGCCTCCTTTCTTATATTGCAGGAAGAGATCAGCGACACATCATTTGTGCCCTTCCTTTCCTCTCACAAATCAATTGCATTTTTCAAATAAAATTCTTTCCAAACGAAATTCATTCGGTATTTCATTTAATTTTATTACTATTTTTCAGCCAATTCTCAAACTAATTAATGTCTGTTCAGATCTTTTGCTCGATTACTTGCAATTGTAATAATTAGAACAATTAAATGTGACATTAATTTAATATTAAAATTAATAATTTAAAAGCAATCAAACAGAACATAGAGCTTGTGATCAATGATAGCCTTATTCTATGCAATCATAACAACGATTAGTGAATCCATTAATGAAATATTTTTGAACAAAACGTAATTATTCAGCTCTTAAATGGAGTATAAGTTTTATAATTAAATTATTTCAATTATGGTATACATTGAGAGTAACAAAGAAATTAGATATAACTGTAAGTGATTTGCATTAATTATGACAGAAATGCAATCATTATTCCTATTTCCCATCTTAAGAGACTCAGCGCTGGGATTATGAGCACTGAGCAGTTTTGTTGCCACACATGTGATAAAGAGACTGCTATTGTTGTCTAGGTGGTATTCCTTTATCCGAAATCTCAGTCCTATTGTGTTTTTAATGGAATAGCGTTTCACAAACTTTGAATTTGGCTAAAGATAGCGATATATAAGCGATATATATGAGCAGTGAATCACACATTTGATTACATATTTTTCTATTAAATGCAAACAATTTTTTATCGCATTTAATGCCTACCTTTTCATTGTGTATAAACCAGTCGAGTCTGGGCTTAGAGTTTCCATCAATCATCTGAGCCGTAGTGCAGTTCACATCCAAGTCCTCGCCTAACAGATAATTCGACTTAAGACCAATAATTAGAGGACCGGTAGTCAATTGATTGCTGCCATTAATTAACGCCTCTCGAGTGGTCTCTGTTTTAATCAAATAATCATTGCTTTGAATTCAGTATTTCCACGAAATGGGGCTCTTATTCGATGACAGAATATATGAAACAAAATCTGCGTTTATCTAATGACTGACAATAACCTTGCAATTGGAGACTCGAGTCAATGAATGCAGTGCACCGTAATCTAAGTCTACCAGATATGAGATGTCGTCCTTCGAGTGTGAATTTTATACCGGAATTGGTGTCGTTAACAGCGATTATATAAGAGTCGGGCGCTTCTTCTTCGTTGATAAACCATTTGATTCTTGAGGGAGGCTTAGAATAGGAGGGGTAACAAAAACAGTGTATGCCTTCTCCTACGCTATAGAATGTTTTGTAGCCTTTAATTATCGGCGGTTTTGTCGGCGGCACTGGAAGTCATTAATTCTTAGCTGTTATTCAATTGAAGTACATTTGTTTGGAAAACAAACCAAAGGATCAAATGAATAAAAGAAAGGGAAGACTTGCCTATCACTGTCATATAGCTGTCCATTTTGATAGTTTGAAAAGTGTAATCAGCGCTGACCTCACATCTATAACTGCCCTCAGATGTCAAGTCTAAGTCATATAGATATAAGACATTCCCCGTTTTGGAGCTTTTCTCCTGATCCAAATGAACTCCAGGTGCAAAGTCGTGATGTATGGTCTGCTCCGGACTCGAGACTATCGAATCAATTCATTTGCTCTTATTTTTCGTTAACTCCAGTCAACAGTGAATAACATTTTTTAGTGGGAAGAGTGGAAAGACATGCATTCAGTCGAATAGTTTTGACAAATGGCACACTTAAGCCCTCAGAAGCAATACATTAATAATAAAACTTTTTGAGCAAAAAAGTTGGGCACAAATCGTCTCTCAGTTAAAAACCTTAATTAATATTATCTGTGAAATCGGGTTTTCAGCTTAATTAAGTCAAACAATTTGAAAGTGCCCTGATAGTTCTGATAGTACTCTAGTACTGTACACTCTCTGTACTTCATTCCGATTTCATGCACTTTTATCTACTGCTCTGCTGTTAATCTTAGGCCTAATTAGTGTTTGAAAACTCAACTATTAATTCTGATAATATGTAAGCCGTCTTAAACTCTAAACTATGTCTAAAATTACACATTCAATAGAGTGTTAGCCGACTGTTAGCTCCCATTTGTACTCAGATTTCATTAATTGCTACAATAGATTGTGTTTTGTCTCTCAAACCATTCAGTCATTCGTTTGATTTGAATTTAAAGCTTTTATTTTAGTCATTAAAATAAATATTGATATTTGTATTCAAATACTATATTCATTACAAGAGATGAATACTAAATATATATTTAAATTGTCTGAAGTATTATTAGATTTAATTTTATATATAAATCTATTTTGAATATAAGTTTCCGGTGACCTATCATTTGATGGAAAGGCTTTGGCTTTTGTTAATAATTCAATTGAAACCTTACTGTAATGGGATTCGCATCAGACCTTACAGTTGGCAAAGAATAGGTTGGAGTGAATCCATCGCTAAACTCAATTGAATTTGTCGGTGAATTGGGTGGAGTAGAGCTCGTCTGAGACCAGGTTTTGAATATATGGCTCATTATATGGCCTCTGTTTAGGCCCTAAACTCTATGTTTATAGTCTTCTGTAATTTATTGATTATTTTTCACTCAAATATCATTTGTTTGCCTCTCTTTCAGCGTATTTGACATATAATATACTTTAGACTTCTATTAATCAAAATATTAGAATATATTCTACGGAATAGATTTTAAATCTAATTCTTATCCATCGAAGAGCTGCTGAGTTTGAAATTGATTTCGTATTTTCCTTAATATAATATTTAAAAAAGAATTACTTTAATGCTCTCAGAAAAGAAATTTAATGAAAATATTCTACAGAAGAAAAAAAATTCATTCAAAAGACAGACGAAAGCAAAAGAATTGATGAAAGGGAGACAAGAGAGGGAACGGAGGGAAGAATGAAGAGAAGGGAAACAATAGAATAGAGAATATTATTGACAATTACTATAACTGAAGAATTCTATATCTCTTTCATTGATCCTCTTATACCACTTGAGTGAATAGAGTCGATCCGATTCGATATTATAATTACAATAAAAAGTTGCGTTTCCTTTGAAGATAACTTCTTGGGGAACAGTAATACCGATCCCTCGAATGGCAAAGACTTTTACGCTGATCGCTGTAACAGGAAAAACAATTTTATTGCTTTTTAATAACATTTGTATTGTTTTCTTATATGATAGCAAAATGATATCAAATGGAAGTCATGAGATTCGGTGCCCTGTCAGCCCCCAGCACCGCTTCACAAGGGACAGACCACTTGTTTTCATTCATTGTGTGAAAGAACAATAGTCAGTCACATCCGAAATATCGAATAAATGAATTATTTTATTCCAAAATGTCATTAGAGTTGTGATGTTCACAATATTTAGGCCGCGCCCAACGCTCAGGTAATAAGTTTTGTGTATAAACTACAGGACTGTATTCCAAACTAAAGGAGAGTCTATTCATTTATTTTGTATGACTTCTGTTAGGCTTCCATTACTCGAATAACTACTGTATTCTATTAAATAGGGGGTCGACTCCACTTCTGCCCACTCTTTCTTTTCTGGTTCTCTTTCCTTTGGCTTTTGACTTATGTCTAACTAGCGATGGAGTGTATGTTGTGCTGAAATTCTCATTTAATGAATAATGAGAGGAAATATCTTTAGCTCCATATATATGAGACCGTATATAATCACAGTATATTCGCAGCACGTATTCGTTTAAGATATATAGCATCGCAATCCAGGAGAGGGAGGGAGGCCTCGGTCAGGCAGAAAGGGAGAGAGAGAGAGAGAGACCATCTAGAGTTGAACCTTACCTTGGTAAAAGAAAAATAAGACAAAAGGCAACATTTGGTGATTCTGGACACGTAATGATGAGGAGACACTCTTTGCACGCGATAACCGACAGATAACACAATAGAAAAGTTATTTTTTCATAGAATAGACATAAAAGAAAAGGAACTGATTTCTATGATTTCTATCTCTTTATATTATTTTTATTGTATAAATAACTTGAATTTATAGCAGTTATAGACAAACGTATGAACTCTTATTCGTTTTATAAAAAGTTTTACTCTAAATGATGATCACCCAAAAGATCACCGAAAAGGCAACCAATAGATTCGTTTTCGTTTTTATTAAAAAAGAAAAGATTTTGTTATTATTTTTCTGTACAAAAGACTAGAACCAAAACAATTGTAATCTTTGGCTTACAAAATGGCACACTTTTATACACCGCAGGAGATTCTGTTGGAAATGTTGTCATCAGTTGTGAGAAGTTTGTTGGTTCTGATCATAACTGTCGCACAACAAAAGGCACTGCAAATGCATTGCTCTAACATTTTATGCATAAAAACACATTAATTTTTAGTTAATCTAATGTTCCGACTCTTCTCTTATACGATGTCAGCGCTGATAATGTTTATGACTGCCAGAAGAGGGAGAAACAAGAATACCAGTGCCGGAGATCCGAGAGCTGTTCCAGAGTTGAAAAATAAAAACTAATTTTATTAAAACGTTAGGACATAATCATAAATATGTGAGTCTTTGCACTCAATATATCTATGGGTTTGAAAACGAGTTCATAACAATTGAGATATTCTTTTCAGAGTTTTATTAATTTAAGTGACATTCAAATCGATTGATTCAATTAATGAGAGTTTTGTGCGCGAATGTGATTAGAGGACTGACATAATGTGAGTTCTTAACAGACTATACCATAAACTTTATTATAGTCTATGAAACACAATATAAAGACTAAAGAATTTCAATAAAAACGGTAATAATAAGGGAATAATGTTTGATGAGAAGCGTTGCGAACATAAGAATGGGATTTAGACATTAGTTTGAATTATTAACAGAATAGAAATGTTATGTTAACTAAATGTGTATTAAATCCGACGTTAGATTAGATGGACTTACATTTGTTGCCCCAATTGTGCGAATGCGGTCTTGTGTGCCAACCTATTAGACATGAAATTCAATGTTTTGTTAGTGTTGACCATTTCATACATCGATTCCGAATTCTGTGCTCACATTTGGTGCACTCATAACAACAAAAGCCCCGAAAAATAATGTTTAATATTTCGGAATTTATGACATAAAATATTTTCATAAATAAAATTCTTTTTGATTCCACTCCAGAAGTGAGGGAATAAATAAAAATAAAGGCAATACTTCTTACACTCCAAATATTTCTCATTATTTTCGAGGGCTTTACTTATTCTCTATTTATGTCGATATTCACTATTTGGAGGTAAATAAAGGAAAATATTTTGTCGACAATTATGTAAACATAAGACAGACTCTCAGAACTCCTCATCACAAGTATTGCCAAAAAGTTTAGGTTTAGTCAAAGTTTTCTAAGAAATATCTGTCTTTCTCTGGCCTTCCATTCACTTTCGGTGACGGCTCTCAAAGTCTAAAAATATAAAGTGTTTTGAGTGCTATTGTTGTGTGACTTTCAAAACGCTAAGCCAAGCAAAACGCAGAAATGCATCGATGAACTTCTGTTACGAATGCAAATATTGTGAGCAAGCACACATCACACAGCCAGCACACCATCACAACCATAGCACAACCATCACACAGACCATCACTTTGAACAGTTTCAAAATAATGTCTATGTATGGCATCAAAGTATAAATATGTGAATCCATTGTATGGACTTAATGTTCAGTACATAGAGTATTATATTTGTATGCATTTCTGTTTTTTGGTGAATAGAGTTGTGCACAACTGTTCCCTCACTGTATATACAGATCACATCTCTCTCCACAACTGCACACACATCGCATACATCCGCAGACATTGAGATAGAGGGTCGAGGATGGAGTGAATATCTGTGCCCAATATCCGCAGAGCTGTTATGTATCTGTTATGCATTGACTGGTCTTTTCTCACGCCTAACGCTTAACGGAGTTTGGCTTTACTTCACGACTCGCTTACAAATAAGTCTTAAACAAACAGAAAAGCTTTCAATAATAGAAACAGAGAAACAGTAGTATTCAGAGAAGTATTCTCTTGTATACAAAACAACTTCTAATCTCATGGAAATAGTTTTTGAGCCGATTTTGAGCCCAACTTTATGTCTTATGCCTTCCAATGATTCGAATGACAAATAAACTCTTAGCCGACAAATGAATGTTTTTTTCCTTCACTAATGAGCTGATCCGCGATCCGATCAATTCATGAGAGACAGAGACAGACATTATATAAATTGTATTTAAAATTATATGCCTTTCACTCTAAACGAGAGGAATATGATTTGTGGGCGTAAAGGCATTACTGGACTGGTATGGCAATGGTATAGCAATGGCAGAGCAAATGGTCTCATCTCTTGACTATCGTATTGTTCTTATTATAGAGGACGGCATTCAAACTCATTTTGATTCCTCTATCATATCATTTTGCTGCACATGTTTGGAGGAAAGGGAGAACACTTTGAGAACACTTTAATTTAGTATAAAACTCGTATTATATCAGATTTGACTTCAATGTGACTGATCTCTAATATTATATACATTTAGGCATATATTCGTCAAATATTAAGTTATATACATTTCTCAGTAATAATAGTAATATTGGATTCTGAGGCCAAACAGTCGACCCAACACTTGCATGTGTTGGCCATACGTTGATCTGTTAGTGAACTTCTTCAACTGTCTAGTGCTGAACCAGTGCTCGCATTTCATATTTCCGCTATGGAATTGAAAATTGCCGATAAAGCTAACGATAAAATTGCAAAAAAGTCATTCTGTGCCTCGAGTTAGAAGTTTTTGTACATAATATCGAGGGAAGAGCTGCGGAGAGAGAGAGAATGGCATCGCTTTACAGTGAATGGAGTAGTGTTTGTACTGTCGACCCTTCACTGCTATATCTGTCTTATATTGAAGGAAAAGATCGCAAATATTGCAGTCTGTCTGTCATGAGAGCAGAGTTTCGATCGAAGTCATGCATGAGTTTCGATATTCTTGACTCTCATATAAATTCATATGAATTCATAGGTTTGCTATCGTTTACCGATTGACTGAGTTTTGTCGTCTTTGCATATTCTGATCGTTACGTCATTTAACGCGATTTCACTCATACCTGACTGTATGGCCAGATTCCTAGTCTCCATGTAATCAGTTTTCTCGATAATAAGTCGACACTCGTAATGATCGGTGACATCATTGCCTGCATAGGAGTCCTCATAGATCTGTGCCGTCAGTTCAACTTTGTATTGACCCGACTCCTGGCGAATCACTGAAGTCGTTGTCTTGTCTTTTACTTCTATTACATTTATATTGTTATTGGAATCATTTGATTGTGTTATTCGAAAGAGAGATAATTTGGGCTCCGGATAGACTCCTTCCGTCAAACACGTGATGTTCACTCCATTGTCCACTTCTATCGCACTCATTGTGAAAGACTTGGCCCTCACTATAAATATCAATAAAATTTCAATTAATAAATATTGGGATCAAAATAAATATCGAATAAATGTAAACTCAATTGAGATAAAAAGTAAAGAGAATGTGAGAGTGAGGGCAATAATAATAATAATAATGCATGATAAATTGATAAATTCAATCATCCTATAGATTTATCATAATGTTTGTGCTCTGAGTCAATATTATCGATGTCACTCTCATACAGAGATTTATCGAAAATCTATAATAAAAATAAATTTTTCAAAACTATGTTTAGTTTGAAAAAAATAAATTTTCAGACTTTCGGCAAAAAGATGTTATCCTTAGAGAGAAGAAGACTTCCATTCATTTAATTAAAAAAATGGCGAATTATTTGTTGGGATTTTTCACTTTGAGAACTGTCAGTATTCATAAGAAATTCCTTTATCTGATCCAAAGTTTGCTCTCTTTTCATATTATTTATATATTTTTCGGTGTTCTCTAATAAAATCAATATTTTAAAGAATTTGTGGTTTGAAACGTAAATACTTTTGTCATCTCAACAAATATTTTCAGGATTTATGGCCACCAAAGAGACAGTCGTTTAAAATTTTATTATATCCCATATTCTGTTCACTAAATTCTAATGACTCAACATTTTTGGCTCAGATTTGCATAAACTTGTAATTTAGAGAAACAATTATTTATCATTTTATACCATAGATTATGAGTTCAGTGGTCTTAATGTCGTGACTGTCCACTGACTGAACACTGCATTCGTATTCTCCACTCAAACTGATCGGAGGGCTTATCAGACGAATGGCTCGAAATCGCCTCAATTTATCATCAATTGAGAAACTCTTGTCGACGAAGGGCTCGACTTTATCCGAATATTTTCGGATATCTTTGCCTAATATCCACTCATATATGGATTCGCGGTCTCCCTTATGATACCTGTTGTCAGTTGAGAGTAATTTTTGTTAAATTCATTTTCATTAACGACTGACTGAATTAGACCAACCATTTGAGTATAAGTAGTTTATCCTTTTGCTCATCCATTTCGAACTGACAGTCAAGAGTGACACTTCCAGGGGAACCGTTCTCAATAAACTGGACGGGACTCACACTCGTTATATGAACGCATTCCACAAAAATATCTGAAAATAAAGTTTAAAACGTTATGAAAAGGAAAAGAATTGACATATTTTTCCAATGAAGTCAATAAAGAGCCACACAATTGAGGGAAAAGCGTTTTTCGACAACAGGTGGTTATCGGCAGTGAAAGTAAATTTAATGATTGCCCGAAGCGTAGCACCAATGGAGCCAAACAGTGCTGACCGTAATTACGGCGCCGTTTGAAACCTTTCGCCTAACAGTTGGCACAGAATTGCAATATTTTTTTTAACGTTAAAGAAGAGAGCATTTCATTAGAGAACTTATGTTTGGTTTTGAAATATTAGTCAAATTGTTTGCAATACATTCCAATCGAGTGAAACCCAAATGTATTTGATTTGAAGGCAATTTCGTTGCGCTTTCCTCTCCTTTCCTCTGCTCTCAAAGTTTACTATTTTTTGTATTTTCTTATATTTGTTGGGAAAGACATTACTCGAGAGACAAAATGTTCTTATTTTATGTTATTATGTCTTATGTGTGAATTCAGTTAACTGTAAATCGTTATGTCTTAAGACATAAACCAAAGTATAAATAGTGGAGTCGATGGCAAACTCCGTACCATTAAAATAGTAACCATATTCACAGTTAGTCGCACACAGTGTGAGCACCTCTCAACTGAGTCATGCATTTGGAGGAAATACAGACTAATTCGGGCCAACTTTGGCTGCCATGCAATTAAATGACGTGAAAACGCAAAGACAGCGAAAAGCAATCGAAAGCAGTGAAGAGTGCAGGCGTTGGACACCAGTAGACACTCACAACTCATAATTGAAGCTCAAAACCAAAGCAAAAGTGCATAACTTTATGAGAACGACAGCAGAGCACCGACTATATGCCAACAGAGAATCAGATAGTGTGTGATTAGTTGCAATATTGGCTAACCCTTACCTCTGAACAAAGCCAAGCAGTAGACCAGAATCAATAAGTTGACTGAAAAAGTCTTTATCGACATTATTATCGTATATAAGAAGTTCACTGAAATAGCGGTTGAGTTATACTCGACTCCTATTGTGGCCAAAACCAGAAAACGTTGATTCAAAGCACAGAAAGTGGCGTTTTTTGGACTAACATTGAGTAAGGATTTTCACTTTCGTGAACAACAGCTCACAAATGCGTTAACTAATAATAAACACAACAGAGGAACACAGAATAACACAGAATAGCTGAACACTCAATAGATGAGCCAATTCTGAAAGCAGTTGAGCGAGTGGTGGATGTTTGGTGGGTCTCCTCGTGTTCCCAACTGATAGGTAGTGTTAATACGCGCTTTATTTAGCGATAGACTGGATGTGGGCTCTGAGTGACTCTAACTCTCGTCAGTGACTCTCTTGTTGTCAAAACTAAATGAGTTGATTATGAGCTCACATATCGAGTGAGAGCTGATTCACAAGAGATGGCATAGAGATGATGATGAAGTTGGTGTTGGTGTTGATGATGATGACTGTGCTCTCCGTCTAATGCAATAGCAATGCATTGATTCTAAATCGAGATGAACCAGATGTTGGACGCACACCACCACACTCTCTGCCATTGGCTGTTCCCTGAGTACAGTTGGCAAAACATCATTCATTTTTTGTTATGCAAAGTCGTAGGTTAGGTGTCTTCCCCTTAAGTGGAGTCCCCGGCATAGCCTCTGACAAACCCCCTATTATTTTCTGGCTTTCACTTTGAAAAGATGTTACTTTTCAAGTGTTGTGTGGAGTGGAGTAGCCCTTAGCTCGAGTCAGTCAGTTCAGTGACAGTGCTTTCAAACACTGTTTCAAAGACTTAATTGCGGTTCAGTTGGTTGTTGTCGGAGAGACTACAAGAGTTCGTTTGTCTTAAGTCGTATGCATTGGGACCGGAAACTTGTGATTACTTGTGATTTAGCCAAAGGCATAATCTCAGCTAAATATCATTTACACAATTTTTTGGACCTTCCAGTGTTGGCTCCGCACATGCCCTGTCATACGTGTTGTGCGTGTGTTAGATCTGTTCACTCGCTCTCTATGCCAGTGCTGTCGAATGTGCGCTAAACTGAAATAAGGTTCAGATTCTGTGGATTCACTCAAGAGATTTGTGTTAGACTCGAACCCAACAGTTCTATGATTGAGGAAAACACAATTCGGTTATCATAAGAGACTTACTCTTCTCAGAGTCTTATTTATATATCATATGTGGAGCAGTGTATGGCTCTCCTCTCCGAGTGGTTCGCAATGTTTTCAGTGCATATATTTCTCAAAATTAGTCACAAATGAGTCAAACTCTTAATTAAACTAATTTTTGTTATTATTTTTTTTCTACAAAATTGTGTCTCATTTTTGACAAATCGTTATTTGCTTTGTGTTTGTCATCAAATGTTGAGTCAATTTCTTTTGATTATATCTGTTTTGGCGACCAAATCGGTGCTGTCCTTGGATGCCGACGAATCAGCAGCAGGTGAGTTAAACTTACAAAGTTTAAATTGAATGCTTCCTTTCCTTCCTTTGCCAATAATTGCATTGAATAAAACACTTTGGAAAAAGTTTGGCATTCAGTCCAAGACTGCAATCAGTTTTTCCCTCGCATTCACTGACTTTTTCAGATATATTTCTCTCGGTTTTATCAGAATTTGATGTATTTTGAGAGGAGAGTGAACTGAAGGCTAAAGAGTAGTTTAAATGACACAACAAATATGCCATCGAAGTAATGCAGCCTTTATTTTGGCGTTAATCCAGTGGATGCTCTAATTTTATAGCAGTCTCTCCCAATTGGTCTCTATTGAGCTCTCTATTGCTCTCTATTGCTCTCTATTACTCTCTCTAATGGTGTGGATATTACTCTCAGTGTTTGCTCTCTTTTGGGATGAATTATTGATAACCGATTAAAGGAGAGGCAAAAAAGTAAAAACACTGAAAACACTTTTAGTTGTTTTTATAAAATATTGTTAAAGTGCTTCACATCTGATAGAAAGCGAATTGTTGTTAAGGGAGGGCAAGAAAAAGATTGGCAACGAGTAGAGGAAGTCTGTAGTCAGTTGTGTGTGTCGTCCAGTGATGTAGAGAAGGGAAGCCTAATTAGGAGGTCAACAGGAGGAAAGGGCCGCTTAATGCTTGCTTTGGGACTACTTAGGCAACCAAGAGATCAATAAAACGAATCTGACGTGAGTTCAGAATATGTTGGGAACAATGGCACAGTCATACAGTCATAATGGCATAGCTGTGCTCTCCTGTGCTCTCCAACACATACAATGTATAACTGAGGACAAGAGAAGACAATAGTATTGCCTAATTGCACGCTTTTCCTTAATTAAGCCAACTCTTCACTCGTAGAGTCAGTGCCAATGTTTATGTGAGCCATAGGGAGACTAAATGTGACGGTATTGCTCTTACTGGTGGACAGACACTTTCCCTACCCCTCGTAAAAATAAAATAAATGTATAGACCGTAAAGCAGGTGCACTCAACACACAGCACATTGACTGCACTCTCGACGACATTAAGTCAGTTATGTCTTTAGGAAAGATGCGATTTATTGGCGAAACAAAAGCTAAACAAAAGCTAAACCTTATTATACTTTTGGCAAACCATGAAATGAAGTGTTATATTAAATATGCATGAATTCCAAGTCGGACACGAAAAAGGCTTGCATTGGATCTGAGAGCAGCACCAAAAACAGTACCACAACTACTGGTGATATGTATTCACCATTCATTTGATCTATTGTTCCGCTGAGGAATATATAAACTCAGAGATAGTTATAAATTATGTCTCTGTTTGAGTGAAATCAAGCACAGGCTCAGCTCAGGCAGGAGTGTGAGAGGAAGACGAGGACAGGCAATCTAGAGATGTAGAGCCAGAGCAGAGCAAACGTCAATATTTGTCTTGAAATGACGAAGACATGAATGCAGATTATAGTCAGATATGAGAGAACGTGACCCGACTTCTCATTCTCTCCAATTGTTTTATATTATTTGGAGTTTTGTTTGTGGAAAGCGTAGCAAACCATAGGAAAGGCGTATATCTGATGAAAATCATAAACCAATAAATGATTGGAGGCTAAGGGTATGCAGAGGTCAAGTGTTTATAACCGGCATTATCAAGATTTCCTCCGCTGGCGAGTGCTGTCAGTGCTCTCTCAGTTGTCTCAGTTGTGGCTGCCCTGCAATCATGCAATTGTTTTGGTGGCGAACAGTGCATCTCCTGATGCATATATCCTCTGAGAGGAAACGCTCTCTAATGAATAGTAACCACAAGTCTTTATCTCTGATCATCGATGCGTTCAACAGAGACTAAGGAACAGTAGAAATCAGTTTTGTCTGAAGACTAAGAGTAAAACCACAACAAAACACATTTATTGCAGAGTTGGTCCGATTTGCGGTTCAAACTCAGCGCTTCCCAAATAAGACAAACTTTTGCCTCAATTCTTATTCCGAATGATATGAGAGTTAAGCCACACATTTATATCATGGGAGAGCCATAGGATTGACTCATAGAGAGAGCATCGGGTCTGCGATTAATAGCTTATATTAATGCCCTTAAGATTTATTGCAATACGCGTTCGGTGAGAAAAATTGCTAATATATAACCCAGAAAGCCATACACGCCATACATGCACTCCATTTGCCACTAAAATACAATCCGACACAACATAACAATAGCGCACAAAAACAGCATTCCTTCAGTGCTGACCATCAGTGGGAAGCTGTCAGTGCAAACACTTTGGTGCAGCTGACAAGTCATTCAATTTTATTGCCATTTTTTAGCCGATGAACCCGTTCTTGTCAGAGGTATTGCTGGTCAGTCGGTCGCACTTCCCTGTCATGTCGACCAGAATGAGTGCGGCGAAGTGTATTTCCTGACCTGGACTAAACTAGACCGAGACGAGCGCTGGTCACGAATTTATTTGTTTGCCGATAACATAGAGAAGCCACTGAAAGAGCTGTCGGGAAGGGCCAAATTCACTCTCGACAAGAATGAGGCACAGCTTTCGATCAATCATTTGAAAAGTGGAGACGAAGCTCTCTATAAGGTTAGGACATAATCATAATCACTGATAATAGACACACATTTGTTGTTAGAAACTAATAAACAAAATGTTATTTTCGTTTTAAGTGTGACGTGACATATGTTACGGGAGGTTCCGCAGCGCTAACACAGGGCTCAGGCCTCGGGAAGTGCCCATCTCTGACATTTGTGCGCTTGGAAATAATGGGTATTATTATTGTAGTCCTAATTGTGTTCAATAATTATGACGAATAGGCTTTGAGTTAAAGCTTAACAACATTTGACTCACAATTTCAGTGAAGCCCTCGAAGTCATACATCGAATACAAGAACTCTCAGATCGAAAATGGAAATGAAATCCAAGGCATTGAAGGGGACCTCTTGAGACTCGCCTGCATTGTGATTGGGGGCAAACCCATGCCTACCGTCAGCTGGAAGGCGATCGACGCCAGTGGCGATTCCACGACCATTGAAGTGAAAAACACTTCTTTAGCCGATAATATAACTCGACTCGAATTAACGAAACAATTATCGCGAACTGATTTAAAGACTCGATATGAGTGTCACGTCCAGCACCCGGGCGTCACAAATAACTCAATGGATGCGTACGCAGTGATTGATGTGAGCGGTAATTGTCTCCAAAAGCTTCTAATCTTTTCTAACAAAACTTTTGTCAATAAATAAGAAGTATATCCGAAACTCAAAACGAAAAACTTTTTTCTCTTTTCTGATTAAAAGTTGGCGCAAAGTCTTTAGAAATAGTTGGTCCGAGCGATCAGATCAAAGAAGGAGATGTGGCTGTCATGCAGTGCATCGCATACTCCAGTAAACCAGAAGTGCAAATAGTCTGGAAAAATGGGTAATTCTTTGATATGAGTCTATTGTTACCAATGTATTGAAGACTTACATCCAATATATCTTATCGACAATATATTTGATGCCGTCTTCTATTGTCTCTATTCAGGAGTCAAATTATAGACAGTGTTGTGAAGAGCGAAGTCGAGGCCAACAGCGATGGCTCGACTCTAAACACTCGATCTTATTTAGAAGTTCTGGTCTCACGTTATGATCATCTCAACGAAATTGAATGTCAGGCCATAAATATGGCGATGAAAGAGCCGATCACCCAATCGATTGAACTCAAAATTCAATGTAAGTCCTAAAGCCTTGGGCTGTACTCCTCTTGTTGTCTGTCTATCAATTGCTCTCAACATTTATCGATACAATTGTTTTGTTTCATCTGAAAGATTCGCCGACTGTTGTAATGGAGCCTAAGAACGGACTTACAGTCAACGAGAGTTCGGATATGATTAACATTTACTGTACTTTCAATTCGAATCCGACAGAACTGATAGAGAATGAGACCAAATGGTATAAAGACGATCAACTCCTCGACACAGAGAACGGACCTCATTATATCAGTTCACTCTCCGGATACCCAATCCTCACAGTTGTAAATCCGTTGCGAAACGATTCCGGTGCTTACTATTGTTCTGTTGCTAATGATATTGGAATTGGAAAACCAGAAGAGCCTTCAGTAGTGAATGTGTTGTTCCCTCCGACAGTAATTCTTCAGATATTACCGAATCCTGAGCAGGGATTTACTATTAAAGAAGGCGACGATATTCGTATGATTTGCGACATCATTGAAGGCAATCCACTCAATGCCTCAAAAGTTAAATGGAAGAAAAACGGCGATAAAATGATCAGTGAATTAACTGGCAGTGAGGATAGTCCTCAAACCGAAATAACCTGGCTCGGTGTTACCAGAACTATGTCCGGTAATTACACGTGTCAGGCCATCTCCGAGGCGGGCGCCGGTCCAATCAGTAATACCGTTGAGATTGATGTGAGTTATCCTCCGAGTAAAGCACTGATCAGACAATTGAATGGAATCAATGCAGTGAAGGGACAGAATCTGACTCTTGAGTGTATTGTTTCTGATTTGGGAAAGCCTTCGACTACTATTGAATATCACTGGGAAAAGGATGACGGAGTGTTATTCGACACTAAAGGACCTGTTCTACATTTGATTGACTTGCAATTATCTGACCGTGCTAATATTAGTTGTGCCGCCGCTAATGAGGTCGGCATCGGAGCGAAGAGTATATTCCAAGTGATGCCTTTAGCTGCTCCTCAATTCATTGATCCCCTTCCCCCGACTTTTGGAGTTAATGAAAAACTAGTGAACAGTCTGTCCCCATCAGAAGACGGAGCTGTGAGTGTCTCGTGTCGTGTCGAGTGTTATCCTATTTGCCAAATATATTGGTATAAAAACAGTGAACTAATAGAAGACTCGTCGATGTCTTATACCATCAAAAACTCAATACTTCCCAAAGAATTAAATGTGAATCGCTTTGAATCCGTCGTTTCGACGCTTATATTCAATTTGAGTGCTTTGTCTCCATTGGATCGCAATCGCGACAGTAATGTCCAGTACTCGTGTGCCACCAGTGATAATGGTGTCCGACCCGGTTCTCCAGTCAGGTCTGATACTACTTTTATGGTCGAATGTGAGTATCGATTGATATATTGAAAAACTGAGGAAAACTTATAAATAAATTAGGAATACATTAATAGAGTATAAGTTTTCTGTTTATCTAACTTTCAATCATTTTTCAGCAAAATATTAGTTTTATTAAAAATTTATTTATAAAAAAAAAATCTTTTCTACTAATGCTCTGCGACTGATGTCTGACACAAAGAAGAGTTTGTTTTAGTTTTGATTTATAGTTCACTTGTTTTGCGACCAAAAGAATTCTAACGTTTGCTAACATTTTAATTAATTATTTATGAAAATGTAATGAAAAAAATTGGTATATATTTTGCTTTTCCTCTGCTTTCATAGAAGAGGTCTTTGAAAAAATTTTAAAAACACAAATCGATTGAAAATTTTCGCTCAGATTTGCTTTTAATTGAATCGATTGCTCGTAAAACCGAATTTTTAGGCAATTTATTAATATATTATTACAGAATATATTTTATGGTATTTAACGTTAAAAATTAATAATAAATAAGTCTTAAGTTATTCGAAACATATTGATCGACAAAAGCCTCGCTGTTTGCAGGAGTTGGCGATATCTGAGATTTCTTTGAGGAAAAAATGGATAAAATTATACATAAAAAGTATAAATCACGAGAAAAAAAACGGAATTTCAAGTAATTTGAGGCAAAATCTAAAAATAGTTAAGCAAAGCGACCAAATAAATGGGTTAAGAAATGAGGGAAAAAAGTTTCCCATCGCTTAGTTCTGGCAGTTGTGGTGTCAATGCATTAACTTTTAACTGATTTTATAGTTGACATAACTCATAGCCTCGGAATTAGCCGCAGTCGTGAACTCTGGGACTCTGATCGATACTGTTTAGGATAGGATCCGATATTCTGATTGAATGACAGAATGAAATTTCAGGCAAATTAGTCCTTTCACTAGAATTAGGAGCACTGGCTATAAGTTATCTGTGAGTTCGGTCTATTAACTCCCATTTAATACAATGACAATAATTTCGATTTAAATTAGTTTTCCTTCAGATCTGTTGAAAGCTTTTAAGAGATATTTCTTTAGCTTTATTTTTGTTACTCTTTTCGATGATTTTGTTATAGAATTCATATCTCAAAAGGTTATAGAATTGTATTAAAAAATTGAAGATATTTATTGAAGAATTGATACGATTCTGAGCAGATTTTGAGCAGATTTTGATCTGATTCTGATTCGATTTGATTTTCAGACCCACCGGAGAATTTGAGATTAAGGCCAAAACGTGTTGATGTGATTGAAGACGACATTCCGCCGGAGATATTATGTGAAAGCGATTCTCTGCCGCCAGCGTCTTATCGGTGGCTCTCCTACTCGTCTTTAGACAAATTTATTGGAGTTATTGCTGACACACCATTATTATCACTTAACACTAGTATCCGAAGAGATAGAGCCGGCACATACACGTGTATTGCATCAAACCGTCACGGAGAGAACAGGGTCGATCTATTAATTAACGTTCTATGTAAGCCATTCCATCTTTTTTGTCTCTCTCTCTCTCTCTCTCTCTCTCTCTCTCTCTCTCTCTCTCTCTCTCTCTCTCTCTCTCCACTATTTGTGTCCAAACTTCTTATTGTTTGAATTGTTTGCGATATTCGATGCGATAATCCAAACATTGCGTGAATTTTATGTATACTTTCTTTTCATATCAAATAATGATTTGATTTCATTTCTTGAGTAACTCTTATTTACTGAATCAATGGAATTGTTTATCAGACCGGCCGTCGTGTAGGCTCTATGAAAGCCGAACAGATAACGACAATCAGATTCAATTGACGTGTGAGGTGACGGACGCCAACCCCAACAATGAGCTCACATTCAGTTGGTTTCTAAACAATACTTCACTCAATGAGACAATGACTGACCAAATAGTCAAATACGAGGGAATGAAATCCAAGATTATTATTCCGGTAGCGGACGAGTCATTGTTTGGAAGCTGGACCTGTGCTGTCTCTAATCAAGTGGGTCAGAGTGACCCCAACTGCACACTCTATGTGACACCACTATTACCCGGTCAGTGGAATGGCTAATAAGCTAACCGACAAATACTAATCTAATTTGTGTGTTGCAGTGCCGCCGGTGGCCGAGGAGTCGATACTTCTAATATCACTGATAATCATAGCCATAATAATTACATTTATTGTGATATTATTAGTGTTGATATGTCTGATGAGAAGACGGCGTCGAAAACAAGGTTTGCAAACAATATTACTCAAGAATAGTCTTCCTAACGAAGACGTGCTTTGCATGTATTGTGACCTAACCGTCCTTTTGCTGACCCTTCTCTCCGTAGAGTCGACTCAAGTTTCGCAAACACGAGAAAAGTAAGTTTAATGCACTTTTCGCTAATAACTAACAACTTTTATATAAAGCCTTTAATATAATGGAGTTTAGTATAGCGTGTAATGCATTCGATCTCAACATAACTCATATAATATAGCTTTTAATGTCTAATAATGTCTATAAAGACAGAGCATATCCTGAGCTGCTTTTGATTTGCATTTTCTTAAATTATTTTAATGCACTGCAGTCCAGATGGAAGCCGTTCTCCGACGCCCTCATCCCTAAGCAGTCATTTATCATCAAACCAAGGTATTAACCGTACCATTAAACCCCATAAACGCTTATAAACCATATAATATTTTGTTGGCTGATATTCATTGGAATTAACAGAAAACCATTGCTTTTACTAATCGATTGGCTTTTTATGCTTTCCTCTGATATGTAGTAATCACTTACAAAAAAGTCGAAATGAATCCAAGATTCAAACGAAACGACAAAGTAATGGGTGAGATATCTCTTTAATTATCAGACAATCATATGCTGTGAATTCAATTGTCTTTAAATTGTCTCCAAACTTATTGTCTCATTGTTTTAATGTCTTTGTGTCCCATCAAAGATGTGATAAAAAACGATGGAATCAGGAAATTGCCGCCAAAGGACAGTCACGACCCGAATGCTGAGACCGCAAACAGAGAGATGTATGAAAATATGCCCTTTCAGAGGAAGGTATGTAATCTGCCCTCTCATTGATAGAGTTTGGACACAATTATTGATCGAATGATCCTTTTTTGTGATATGACATAAGACACAGAACTGCATGTTATTGAATGGCGCTTATTATCCGCAATATAATGAAAATATCGCTGAAATAACCCGAGAGTTCCGCAGAACTCAATCGGCCCGATATCACAATCATATTCAGGTCTAACCAATCCTTTTGACGAATGTCTCCCAACTAACAAACGATTGACTTTTGGAACAGACTGCCGGCCAAAGCATATACAGTATATATGAGCGGAATGTAGTTTACGCTGACTTACAACTAACCTCTGATGACAACAAAACCCATTATAACGACATTTGCCTCAAAAGCAATCAGAGTTCGACTCATTTGAATAGTCATAACACAACTCATAACAGTCTTAACAAATACAAGAAGAGTCACAATAACAGTCATAACCGGAATAATCAGTGCGAGTATGCGGTGCTCACGTTCGACAGCTCGCCCTCACCGCCCAGTATATGCTGATCCACTGATCATCACTTGATGTTTGTATAGCCTTTCGGAGCCGAAATGGATGACGTTCTCTACGCCGATATGTACGACGACGTGAAGAGTGGTAAAGTCAAAGATCCTCGAATCAAACCACCCCTTCCACCGAAGGGAGAGCCTACAAAAGTGAAGCCGCCAAAGAGACCACCAAAGACTAAGAAAGCCCTTTAAATGCTGTGATAATTATTTGTTAATATATGCGCCGGTAGTGCCGGTAATGCCATTGCTCTCAAAGCATACAATTATTTATTTAAATTTTAATTAAAAGATATCTGTTATGCAAAACGACATTCAATTCTAACGAATGGCAAACAAACGACAAACTAATGAATTGATTTTAATGAACACTCATTTCAGACAAAAATACATATTATAAAAGAAATGTCTATTTTTGGCCTCTTTTTCAAAGCTGTTTGTCTTTATATCGCGAACTCTATTAAGATTTTTGAATAAATTGTAAGATAACTTTGAAATTGAATTTTTTGCTGAATTTGAAGTTTTCATTATTCTGTTTGTAATACCATTTGAATGCTTTTCAAAACCTTTTTCTAATAGAAAATTGTTATTAAAGTCATCTTTGAATTAAACTTTAATGCGATTCCGTTGAAGACAATTATTTCAAATGACGAATGAGTTGTAATCAGAATTAAATTTCTCTCTTTCTTCACAATTGCCTCAAATTATAATTCATTTAAGTGCTGGTAATTAGTGGCCAGATTCGAGTCAATTTCCTCGGTTATAAATATGCTGTCCGTTCAACAGATCTTAAACCGAGGAGAGAGAGAGAGAGAGAGAGAGAGAGAGAGAGAGAGAGAGAGAGAGAAGGGATATATTTTTTCATTCAATTACTTTCGCATTAAGACATGAAATGAAAGACAAAACTCTGAGTAATGGTAACTGATTTTGAGGACACGCAATGAATTTTTGGTCGTTTCCTGCAATGAAAGTAAAGAAGTGAAGAATTGGCATATTTTATGGTTGTGTGCAATCAGAGACTGTGTGCCAAACTGTGATTATATGCGATCCAAATATCAAATGTTGAAAATCAATGAAAGAAAGTCTCAATTTTTGACTCACATTGTCAGTGATTCAATTGTAGACAAACTTAGAACTGCTTTGCATTCAATTTATTCAACAGTTAAGGCATTCGTTGTCTTTGACTCTACTTTTCAAATGTTATGTAAATTTTGAAAAAGAATACGACATTTGAATGTAATTTTGTCTTCAAAAGACTGAGAGGACTGTTATCTCGAAAGTAATTCACTAACAGAATGACCGAAAGTTATAGCCTTTTGGAGACATTTCTAAAGGATTTGTTTGTTCTCTAATTTATTTATCGCATTATTTGGAGGCAAAGGACAGCAAATCTGCTTTTTATAGGTTAATAAAAGTTTGTCAAAGTCAACAAAATTAGTTTTCTCTTTATTTTGTTTAATCCCTTTTTGAAAAATTATCTTTTTTTGCCAATTGAAACACTCACTCAATGAGTTACTCAACAGGAATACTATTTTTAATTCTTGGCACAAATCTGTGGCATAACTGTTGCGAAAATGAAAACATTTTTCTGAATCATTTGGAAAAATATGTGACATTTCATAACTACGGGAAGGAAATGAAGCGAATATTTATTAACTAATGAATTGACTTTAATATAACTCTTGAAATAATTTTTAACTCATTTGACTGAATGAGAGAACAGTTGACTCCAACTGATCGTAAAGTCATCTGAAAGTTATAAACATTTTTCACATCTGTTGAAAGTCGGCGAAGAGTCAAATGTGTTGTTTGACTGCAAAGACATTCCTATAAATCACAGCCAATGACTTTGAAATTTGACATAAAAAGAACGGCAAAACCAAGAATCAAATGTTAATTATAAACAACTCACAAATAAATAGAGTTTTGAATTCGGATTAAATGTTTTGGAGTTTTTTCAGAATAACAAACAGAAGAAAATTTGGGAAAACATTGAATGAAAAGAAAAATAAATGAAAGTCAAGACTCTTATTATGCAAATCAAAAAATATTCTGAATTAATGAAGTCTTTACAGCGAAAGAAAAATTCAGTGACTTTAAGGAATCAAATATTGAAATGTTTTTACTCTCTATTCATAAGCCTTTCGTGTATTCCTTGAGATCTAATTTGTCTCAAAAATGGGGTAAAATATTTTGTAGTCCATTAAACGCATTTCAATTCATAATTATTATCTCTTCTCTGTTGTAGTCTTCAAATCCTTTGCAACCGATTTAATACAAAATAATTTGAATTTTCCTTTGAGTTTGAATCTAATTAAAAATTGAAAACATTTGAATAAAAGAAAGAATAACTAACTCTAGAATGACATATATTCAAATAAATGCAGCATGCCAATTTACTCTTCATTAAATGAATCCATGCACTAAATATCAATCATTATTAATCCCAATCCCGACAAACAAATCGATATTTCATAAAATTTTTATTGAATGTCATTTAAAACAAATGGTGTTCTCAAATAGATTCCATTAAAATAGGAGAACTGGCAATATGTGTGGGTGTTGTGTGAGCAAGGTGAAAGTGAATCTGCTCACGTTTAGTAAAAAAAGGTATTAAAATGAAATCCAATTCAAACAGAATTTAATACATTTACTGAAAAGATTTGGCTCAATATTGACCAATACTTAACACTATAACTGACCGAACATTTCTTTAGGCATAACCCGGGGTTTGGCATAAAACTAGTCTCGTGTTTGAATCGACGATGTATTCAATGAGACAATAATTGGATGAAAGGCATCGAATTTTTTTTTTTGCACATCTTTTCATATAATATAATATTCATAGGAATACGAAATTTAATTTAAAACCAATCGATATATGGTTGGCATCAAAACAGGTGTTTATTTCAATACTTTATACAAAACCGAAGCGAAACATCCAATTATTGGAAGCAATTCTCAATTTGATTGAAACCATTCCCCACTTACTTAACATTTTTCTCAATTAAAGTACTGAGGAATGAAATCTAAAAACTTATTCAATTCAAATAAGGATTCATCACTTGATTTCAAAATAAAGTTCATTAACCCTGTTTACCCTGACACTGTCCTTAGCAATAACTGTTCCCCTAATGACTCAGTCACCGTAATCGTAAACCAATCAAAATCAAAATCGTTTAACTGTTGACCAGACGACTAACTTTTTAGTCATTTTTTGGGGAAACTGTTCTAATGGTTTCAAATTTCACGATTGCATTGAGTTTTAAGGTAAATAAACAATAAAATGACTCCGATTCAAATCAATTTCACCAAACTTTTAGTAATGATTTGCTTTTGCCAACTCTTGAGAGTCACTCAAATAATTGTAAATCAGTTTTATTCACTGTTTTACTCAATTATCGTTCACTTCATTTCATTATTTCGGTTGATTTCAACAATTTTTGGCAAAATGTGGTCAAATATGAGACAACGGCTCAACCTTTTATCCCAACCGACTCTCAATACGAGCACTGATTCTGTCTGTCAGTCTTCACCCGATTGTCCGCCAAATCGGAAAACTCGACCTAATCTGCAGTCAAGAAATGATGGCATTCAGTACGAGTTGGTAGGACTCAGAGGAACTTCTTATAGGAACGGGAGTAATATGCCATGGCTCAGTCGAGATATCGGGGACACTCTCCGACAAATGGATGCCAAACAAGTTCAGCCAGCAATCAATGAAAAGAAGGGGAGAAGATCCCGAAGATTTGGACCCAAACCTCAGATCAATAGAAATTGTAATCCTTTGCGACAAAACATATCGAAAGAAAAAGAGAAGAATCAGATGAAAAAGGAAACTCCAAATCAGAATCCATTTTATATGAATCTGAGAAAAGCCACCTCTTCTCCAATCAGAGGCAACTCTTCCCAAAGTCTAACTGAAAACAAAGCCCAAAAAGAACCGGATATTCAAATCACTTATCAACAAATCACCCGAACTATCGACAACCGTAAAGAGCCGACGACTGAGGCCTCGAAACCGACTAAAACTGGATATTCAGTGAAGACATACTTCTCTCCGAAAAAATCGGAAAATAATATGGTTTCGACAAAACCAACGATTAAAAGAGTGGTTACTTTTGATAACGACTCTGACCCGGAAACTAATTGATTCTTATAACTCTTTTTTGTTGTTTTTTTTATTTATGAATTATCTCTCTATTCGACGAAACATTATTTGTTAACCAAATACTTATTAATTGTTTTCATTATATTTTTCTCATCAAAACTGATTTTGACTTTTTTAAAGAGTTGTTTGACTAAAGATTTTCCTCTTTTCTGTTTCATCGGTCAAAAGCTTAAAGCCATACATTTTTAATGAATATATCATTTGATTTAATAATTTTCTAATTATAATCGTTTTTGTTATAAATATTTGATTTAATAAAATTGCATTTTAATTGATGGATCAAATTATTGATTATAATCCGGTGCGGAAGGGGTCCACACAAATGCTTCACATTTTCGTTAATTAGCGACAAAATTATAAAATTATATGTGATTTGGGGCCAGAATTTCGATTAAAATAATCGGATTAATAATTAATTGATATAATGTTGTGTTTGTAGTGATGTTACAAACGGTTAATAATTAAGTGAAAGCGTGGATCGGATGAGACATCTTTCAGACGAGTGAAAGACATTTCAATTATTATTTATTTTGATTTTCATTCAATTATTTATACAAAGTTCTGAAGTATTAATTATAAGCAGAGAAGAGAAGAGCTCTTAAGCCTAAGCCATCCAATGGAAGAGTATTCCAGAGCTCAGCACTGATTCCGAATCGGATTTATATAAACTTTTATTACAAATGATTCAATGGTGTAGTCATAGCGCAGACACGTTCGCGAAGAACAACTCCATTATTGATCTGATGTGAACTCATGTCTCCTTTATTGACCACAATATCATTTCACTCAACAATAGCTTATTTGAGACTCAATTCGGAGCTAATCGATAGTTGCCTTACTTTTTCCAATCAAATCATATTTTAATTATTTTCTTTAAAAAATGAAATCAATTTCTAAGTCTTTTTTGTGATTAGAAAGTCATCGCTTTTATAGAACTAAATCACGAAAATTGAGGAATCGTTTAAATCGAGAGAAAATGGGAAATAATTGGTCTGAGATTTGATTTCATGACTCGATTTGCTTGTTATTCACCATCACAGTTATGCAATGGCTGTAGAACTGACACATATTATGGCTTTCACTCAATCAAAGATACATTAGTCACGCAAATGATCAAAATTCAGTGTTTGAGAAAAACTGAGACTTGAATTTTGGTCACAAACTGAGCCAACAATAAATTCAATGAATTCTGTTTTGGAAATAAGTCTGTATTTGGTTTAAATGATTAGAAATGGTTTATCGATAATATCTATTCCGAAGTCAATAACCAATTTAGTGGCAGTCGTTTGGAAAATCTTCCAATTATTGGTTGAAATCAGAAAAATCGCGATTTGTTAGTCACCAGAGTTGGTCGTGTCTCACATCTATTCAATCGGAAAACTAAAGGGTTTTTCTCCAATTCCTATGTCTTTGTCCTTAATTCCAATAAAATTGTCTCTTTTGGTGATTATTGAACAAAGTTTTGCTTCCAATTAATGGCAAAGAATTGGAATTATTAGAACATATTCTTGTATTGAGTGCTGTGAAGAGACAGAGACTACACTACTTCCCTCTTCTGGTCCTTAAACTCAGTTTACTATTAATTTCCTTACATTTGAAGTTTAGTTTAAAAACTTTAAGGAATAACTCGGGATATAATGTAAGAAACTATAATTATTTGTTCAAGAGCAAATATCTATTCAAGTAATTTGTTATAGATTGAATTATTAGATGTGTAAAAAGCATTTCCATATTTTGTAAATATGAATACCAAGTTTTAAAACTGTAAAATTGATGCCAATTATAAGGGTATGATATGGACTGTAATCGAGGCACAAATTGAGGCACAAATCCTTCACTTTCTAAGCATTGGATTTTCGGCCATTGTTTGCATTTAGAAAACTATTGAAGTATTCAAACACTTGTCTTAAGAAATGTCTTTAATTAAACACGAATTGAGTGAAGACAACGAAATCAGTCTCTCTTTAGGGCTGAAAATTAAATTAATTCAAGTGTTCAGCGATGGAAACAAATCCGAAGTCAATCTATTGGACACTTTCGAAGACAATGTTTTTTATGGTATTTTCGATGTCGAAGACACTGATTTCCAAATACTGTTCGACAATAAGTCTAATAAACGGAATGTAAACATCATTTTAAGTACGATTAATAAACCGGATCAATCATTTATCGTGAGAAGAGGAACCACTGGTACCCTTAAAGCGCTGGAAACCAATGGAAAACATCTCCACTTCTTAAGTCAGACCACAATTGAGGGGAAGATTTTGGTCGCAAAGACCGCTAGACGTCATGGACTCAGTATAAGAGAGGCCGCCGTCGAGTCCTCTCGTATTCGGTTCAGAGTTGATGTCGAAAACAAAAAACCAGTTATTGAAGGAATTGAACCAAATATCCAAATGTTCGTTAAGACTTTGACGGGAAAGACTCGAACCCTATGCCTTAAACCCAACGAAAGGGTCGATTTTGTTAAAGAAATGGTTCGGGAAATGGAAGGCATTCCTTCAGAAGAACAGCGTTTTATATTTGCCGGAAAACAATTGGAAGACAAGACTTTAAGTGATTACAACATTCAAAAGGAGTCAACCATTCATTTGAGTCTCAGATTGAGAGGAGGCGGTAAAAGACCCCCAAAAGTGGCCCAAAGAGGAGTCGTTTGTTTCGGTAAAAAAACTGATCAAAAGTTCGGTAAATACGGGAAATTCATTGCCTCCAAAGAGTACGCCATAAAGACCTTCACTATTGAAATGAGAATTAAGTCAAAATACCCTTTGGAATAGATATTCAATGAACTTATCGTTTAATCATATTTTTCTAAATTCAAATTATTTGAAAATTGTATTCAATTTAATTAAAAACAAATAAATGACTGAAAACTTCAAAAATTGTGATTCGATTTCAAATATCGTTTATTCCGACAAATATGTGATTAATTAAATTAATTAATTTCAACCATTAATTCAAAACACATTTTATCGTTTGATTTTATAATGTTATCAATCAGTTTAGCTTATCTTCAAAAGTTAGCATGATCATTTTTATTGAATGCACAGAATTTCTTTTCTGTTTTGACACAAATATAAAAGAGATGGCACTCTATTCTCAGTTGGCGTTCACTTCAACAAAGTTCATAGAGAATTATCAGTGATAATTTATCACCTTGCTTAATATTACAAATCGAGCACTTTATATTTATAGTAAGTTAGCCATTTACTTTTGTTTTGAAATAGATTGTCCTACTTATTTCCAAATAGTGTCATTCAATCAAGATTAATTTTATCTTGGTAAGTTCCATATTTTCAAATTCAACAGAACAACAAAACTTCAAAAAAATTTTAACTGCTAATGAAAATGAAATTGAGCATGGTTCTAATCATAATCAATAATATGAGTCATCTTTCTCTTTATGATTATATTATATAATTTATATGTTTTTTGTTTTCATTCAATTCAAAGGTTAACTCACTTTTCATAAATCAATTTGAAAGGCAATGCATTAGCATTACTAGGATGAGCATGGTCATATATGGTGATGTCCAGAGTGAGCTCATTTCACTTCATTTTATTTCTTATACTCCGAGTGAAGCAATATTTTGATTGAAAAGCTATTCCTTCTCTCGTTTTAGAGTCTATTTCTCCAGAGATTAGACCCAAAAACAATTGAAAATTTTTCAAATGTCGTCTCTCTTAGGGCTGACACGAATTCATTGTCAAATTGAGTCAAATTTTGTAAAAAATTTTGTAAAACGTCAGTGAAATTGAGTCGGAATTTTGGAAACAACAAAATCGCGTATAGAGTGACTGAAATGTCAATAATTTCGGAAATGAAATGTTTTTATCTGCACTTCATATGCATTCTTCGAATTCATTGCCAACACAATTGGCATCGATTTTATAGAATCTGTGCATTGATTCCAGTCTTCAATAGTCAGACACTTGTTATACAAAGAGAGGGAATGGGATGTAATGGGAGACACTTTTTTCTACTTAAAAACTAAGAGAATAAGAGTGCGAATCAATGTTTCTGTCAAATGAAAGGCCTTTACAGCAAAAGAGTCTGACTTTACATCTGATTAGTTATTCGGTGTCGCATAAAATGTGTACAAAAAGTATCCCCGAAAGCGTCCGTTCCTTAAATAATAGCACAAAAGATGGGATAAAAAATATATTGCAATAAAATTATGATTATTGTTCTCATTTGCAATTAAAACGATTGAATTCATTCGGGGCATTGGGTAGAAGAGTCTGGTTTGACGTGTGCTCAGCTCTGCCCGAATACAATCAACTTTTTTGCTGTCATTGTTGAGAAGCTTTTGAGAGGCGGCCACACATAAACTCACATAAAAAAGTGATTCTAATGTTCATATAAGTGGACAATGACTGCAATGACTGCCAGTTCTTACAGATTACTAGAATAGACTAAATTCGTGAATATATCTGAAGTATGTTATGCTGTAAATTATATGATTAAAAGTTGGGAATAGAGGGTGTAGTGAGTGGTCACGTGTCAATCAGACTCTGACAGACTAACAACAAAAGTAATACCAACTAATGGACAATTGGGAGGAGATGTGCGGTATTGTCCTTCGCTCGCCATTCATCAGAATTAGACAGCATTTGATTTTTCGTTTCATCACTGAATGTCACCGAATGTCAAACTTTTACTTTTTTATTCCGCCGTTCAGTGAATCAAAAAATTTTATGTAATAACCGAATGCACTGTAAGTCAAAATCCATTGGAAACGTGTGGCCACAAAATCACAATAACTTCTCTGTTTGACAATATGTCAGCGCTATTCATAACATTTTACAAAAGATGATCTATAGATTACCAATCGCTTCAATTCCCAGCACTGGATATCATTTTTTCCCATTTCTTCTTAATCTCTAATCTTTTCAATAATTCATGTCTTCCTCTGACTTATGATAATCCGTTGACAAAGAAATAACTTATTCTCATTCCATCCAAACGTGAAGAATGAGTTCAAATCAATTCATATTATATTCAGTTTTGACCATAAATGTTGATCAAAGAATTAGACCATGTTTATCTACATGACATTGATTTTATCTAGAACATGTTCGCTTCAATTTAATTGAAATGATTTCTGTGTTCTGTATATTTTGGTGACTTATATCCAGACTTAAGTCAAACACAAGGAATGGAATATTAATAAATGTATTGAGAGTTTGAAATTAATGAACGAAAAATTGAAAATTCAAACACATTGTCAGTCATTGGGTGAAAATAAAATGAGTTTTATTATAATCAATAGAAGAATTGGAAACAAAACATGTGTTGGAATCAGAGCTATAATTCAGTGAAATGTGGTTTACTTCAGAAAACATGAAATAAATGCAATAATTTATTTGTAATGATTTCATAGAGATTTATGTAATGATTAGTGAATATAATACTGATTTTTGATTCAACATTCCATAAGTAATATTGTTATGCATTCGTTATGTTGTATATCATTCCCTAAATTAATAAAATTTAATAACAGAATCCCTTTCAGTACTTTTGGATAATGGATTTGATGGCATAACTTATAAGCGGAAGTATTCCAGTGCTATGTTATGGGAGAGCAATAAGTTTTGGCCAATAATTGAATTTTTGGCATTTATTTATTGGGAACAACACGTAAACCGATTCATGGTTTGCAAAGAGTTATTCAGTGGTCAGACTTCATGCCTAACAAATGGCTTTGTTTGATGGCTCATATCTAAGGGGTTGTCGGCTAAAGGGGTTCGATTGTTATTTTGATTAGAGGGTTGTTTCCCCAGACAGACCCCAAAAGCCCACGTCTTTATGCTATGCGTTTGTTTTTGAATGAAAACTACTTATAGTTAGTATAGTATAGTATAGTAACAGTTCTTTTGTACTATTCTTGTGTTAATCCTATTGTCCGAATCGTAAAAACTTTGTCCCAACACATGAAGAACTATTGTCTGCATAACTGGTCTCCAGAGAAGAGATCAGCTTTTTATGGTTCATATCAACACTGAATAAATTGTTTATGCAGTGCACTCACTCTCCTCTTAGACTCTCTTTACTTAACATCTTTTTAGAAACTCTGAGATTAGTTTAAAATTGATGTCTAATTATTTGTCATCAAAACAATGGAAGGATCGCCACATTTTTCACTTCGAGCACTGGTTTAACAATTTTATGATTAAAAGAGCGCCTCAAGTAATGCCACAAATTGAGAGTTGGATTACATTTAATTTTGGGACCAAATTGACAATTGTTTGCAATATCAGAATCAGTATATGAGGACAGCATATATCAGTCCCTCGAGTAAAATGTAATGCAATTCGTACGGAATTTATAATGAGTTGTGAGTAAGGCTTTGAAAGCTTTATCGGAAGTTTGATATAAATTGCAAAATCGATGTCTAAAACATTTTAGTGGATATGAGGACAATACCAGTCAGTCCTCAATACGTATGAGTTTAGTTTGCATTTTAATGAAATGCTCGCTCAGACACATAACCAACAGTGCCAACAGTTTTCCAGTTTTGCAGCGCTACCCGACTCGAAGATGGATTACAGAGACATACCTAGCATTGCAAACATAGCTAACTGGAGGCGTACGGCACATACCCTACCATAAAGTGAATCCGAATAAATAGATATCTATATATTACAACTCCGCAAAAGTTTTTTTTAAATTTATGCAAAAGTCGAGGAAAGCCACTACCCGTCCAAAGCGCGTCAATGCGGGTCCAATGGCTGCACAAACACTCATAGACTTTAAAGTTATATTAGATTTTGTAGAAATGTTTGTCTGATTTATTGGTTAACTTATCGAATGGTATCTGAGTTTAAAATCCCGTCTATTTATCTGCGAAATGGTCGACGTTTTGGCCATTTGTCAGTCTTTTAACACTATTACGGTTTATGCAAAACAACTGCAAATACTTTATCTCCAAAAACCAACTCCAGTGGAACCGATCCAATAAAATTGTAACTCTTTTACTTTAGGCTATAATGTGGGCCCTTTTACTCAACTTATCTCCAAATGGGTTCGAGTACTCAAAAAAGTAATTCAAATGAATCATTGAAATGCATATAATGGCAGTTATAATGACATAAAATAAATGACATGCAGTTTAAAAGACCCGGTTTTCCAATTAATTTCGTATCTCTGATGAGAAATGCAGTAAAGCAACGGGCGATCCAACACTTGCACAGCCATAACCTGAACAGTGATGACAACGATATGCCGCCAAAAAATATACGCAAATTCTCGGGTTTCCCAATATTACATATCCGGTGATTCTGTGCACCAGAAGTGGTGCACAAAAATGCAATAATCGGTTAAACGAATGAAACTATTAGTGAAATGCATTTATATTTGTTTCCAATACTCACCACTGACTGCACTGACTCTACGAAATTGAATCAAATTTATTTTATTACTCCGTTTATTATAAATTTAAATGTTTTCCTCTGAAAAGTCAGTGGATGTAAGGGTGAAGAATCAGTGGAAAGCCGTTTCTCCTGGGAATGGGTTACTTAAATTTGGTAAATGCAAACTTTTTTGGCCATTTCGCGGCACAAATTTGATTGTAGAGAAAAGTATGACAGGGTTTGTCATGCACAATCATGCACAATCCACACACATTCATCTAATTCATGCAAAATTTGAAAGCTTTTGAAGCTCAGGCAACCCTCTCATCGGGGAATTTTACGCTTTCCTAAACAAGTAGTAAACCCTTGTCTCAAATCTTAACAGTTGTGCGAAACGGATGGCGTGAGAGCTATCAGAGCCATCAGAAGCTAATTCACTGATTGACTCAATCCAATCATTGCTACCATTCCTCAGATTACATATTGACTCATAATATCAAACAGTTTCACACTTTCGCACAAATTAACCGAAAAAAATACAACTTTTTCACATATATTCCCCAATCCAGAGGGAAAGGGATCGACACCGAGAAAGCAGTTTGTTTTCAATATATGTGAGAGTCTGGTGTGTAATGTGCGCGACGGGTGTTTGTGCATCAGTGCAACAAACTTACGAATCCCTTTCAAACCTAATTTTCTGTACACTTTCTTTGGAATAAATGGCGACAATCAGACCAACTGTTGATGTCATTGAAGGCAATAGTCATTACCGACAGAAATGGTTTACTCGATTGTGACTCTTGTTTGCCATATATTATATTATTTGAGTTCTATTGTGGTTAATAACAGCACTCACTGATCGGAGCGTATGGTTTGTGCGATGCCTGTACTCACTGTACTCCCGGTACTGCCAACCGATACACTATTATCGCAATAACTTATTACAAATACTTAGGGAACAGTTATTGGAGTTATTGGTTAATATTAAAAAACAAGACCACTCTTCCACTGGTTATGTGATTTGTAGGAAAAAAGTGGACAACTTTTCCCATAACATCAAAAGTTTTCATATATTGACGACTGACGAGAGATGATAATAGCTTTGTGTTGAACTTCAAATTGACTTCACTTCATATTTGTCGGTGAATCGAATCCGTATGCGTTATGCAGCCGTCAGTCAAGGCCTGTGCCCAGAATAGGGCCAATATTTCATAATATTTGTATTGTAGACCGACTCCTAACTCACATAACATATCGAATGCACTATTATTTCACTATTTATTCTTCGATTGTATTGTTATTCAATAGATATTTGAGTTAATCATAACTCTTATTCATAAAAACTTTTTTCTCACATAAGATCCGACACCAGATTTGTATTAATGGTTTTCGCATTCAATTTCGGTTTCATTTTTATTATTGGATTCTAATTTGAAATTTTCACTCAACAGTAATAACGGAGTAAATGACTTGAAATTAGTTTTAATTTCTTCAAATTTAAATGACTCCCTTTAGTGTCATTTTCAAGCTTTCAGTTTAATAGAGGGTCTCAATCAGTGACACCACTGCCACCAAATGCTCGCCTTTGGTTGGCAGACAATATTCAATATAAGTTTGATCCGTGGGGACAGATATTCGCCTTTTTTAGCTTTTATTTTGTTTTGTGATCGAAAAAAATCTAAAGTCTATAAAACAGTTTTGAAAACTAAAATATTGTGATTTAGAGACAACTCAACAAAAGCAGAGATAGATTTCATTATTCTTTTAAATCAATTTTTTCCGGAGCCAAACAACCCATAAGATTAATGAATAGACAATTAGGCCCTCGGCTGACATCAGAGCAATAAAACGCTAATTCCTTTCCGAAGTGCAAAATAAATGATTTTTGGTTCGTTTCTTCATTTCATTTATATTTTATTTTTAGAAATAATTGGAAATTAACGGATAAAAGGGGAGAACTTCTGAATTGTTTATAAGACAATCCACAGCTAATTACTATCGATCATGTCTTACAATTGCAGTAAAACTCTTTGCCTTCAAACTTGACGTTTGTCTAATGGTTATCGTTAAGAGGGATCGGCTAATGGTTTAAGTTTATGCAAATACTGAGCAATACTTTGATGGGAACTAACCATCAAAGAGGATAATATCCACATTAATGCTATTAATACGATAATAATTTTGATTTATAATAAATGATATCTAGAAATAAGGACTGCCATCGGTTTTATGGCAACAGATCTCCGGTCACGTCATTCACGTCATCAGTAATGCAATCAGAAGTGTGTCATATAATTAAACAATTTTTTCATAACTCTGTTCACCAGAGAAGGCATCAAATCGTTGTTCAAAACTATAAATTTTATTGTATTTTATGAATCATATCTAATGACCTCAAGATTCGCTTTTTATTCTGTGCCGCTTTCACTATAGGGACTGATTATCCGATGGGTTTGGATGTAGTGCCCGACTCATACTCAATGATAAACAGAACTGCATGTGAGCCCTCTCTACACATGTTTGGCTTCTAATCTACTCTATGAATGACTCGAATGTTGAATATTCAGACTCTATATGACTCTTATGTTATTCTGTTCCTGAAGTTTGTGCCGAAAACACCAACTTTTTGTCACACAATCTGAACACAAATATCTACAAAATCTTAATTCATTTTTAATTATTTTTTGATAAAATTGTTTTATTCTTAAAAAGTTTTCATCTTTTCTATCAATAAAGTAGTTATAAAAATACATGAAAACAATCGACTCATTTGAGAACAGAATACATAATAGAGTATTGTTTTCATTGAATACATTAATCAAAGTATTAGACGAAAAATGTTCCGTAACTTTGAAACTACAAAGTATTGAACGAAACGTTGTCTACAAAGGACTGCTTTTGAGTAAATTAGTGGCACTTCTCAGTGCGATAGCGATGTCTGAGATATGCCGTCGCAGTAATTGCCATAACTTTGAGGCTTTGGTTGCATCGTTTCTTTGTGTGTCAGAGATCTTCTTCAGGAGGTCCAGCATTCCGGGGAATACAACTGTAGAGTATTTATTGTATTTAAATGGAGCGTACAATACGTTCCTTATTTCGGGCCTGTCGTCCAAACCTTCGGGTCTGATGAATGCCCGCTCCACTGCCATCACTGCGTCGTTCATTTGCCGGACTATATACGGGTTATTTAAATCAACATTTTTCATGTCTTCCCCCCACTGTTGGGCCCCTTTGATAAAGTTGTCGATTGAATTCTCCAACATATCTATCAAAGACTTATTTGTTCGTTGAATTAATTCGGGTTTCGATATAAACCGATTCGGACCCTCTGTCCACATGTTTTCGTAGTCATTCTTCACTCTATTCGCCAATTCATCGAATCTGAACGGCATTAGAGTAGAGCCGGAGATCGCGTGCAATAATACCCCGATTAGTTGTGAACAGGTTTGATGAAGAGAGAAGTCCGGATCAATGAATCTCTCGACTAAATCAAAAGTCTCATATCCGGTGTGATATGCGGGATAACCACTGATTGGGTACTTTTTCTAACCGAATGAAACTATAATTAATCAAAATATCTAATGAAAAATCAATAGATTAGACATTAATTCAGTTTTTTGGAAATTTTCTCCAAAAACAATATCAGATTTAAACTCAAAAACAGATAAGTTATGAAAAGACTGGTTATGTTTTGTCTGTGTCTATGAACAGGTCATTAGCTAATTATTCACTTCCTTTTTTATGGCTCTCCCTTCAGTAAAGTTGATTAAAAAGAGGGAAACCATTCAAAAAGAGTTGTGTCATAAAAGTTTGCTCTTTTTGTCACTCGATATCTGAAATTCAATCTTTTGTTTAAAATCGGTTCGACTTTTGTTTATCAGATTTGAATTTAGAGTTCATTTACTATCAAAGCATAGAATCACTGCAGAGAAGCTAACATTCAATGAATAATCACTAAAAACATTACTCATTGGGTTTGTATAATACCTTATCAAATGTGAATTCAATATTAATGGCAGGAATTCCAGCGTAGAAGGCAAAGGGGGCGTGATCTGTGCCCGAGCCCAGGGTCTTGATTCTAGGATTTCCAGTGTAAATGATTATACTCATTTTTCAAGTTGAAATAAAAGCCGGCAATTCTTACTGGGGTTGACTCCGTTTATCGACTTTGACGTTAAGATATTGTTGGTATGTATTCCAGGAGTCCAAGAGTGTAGTGTTTCCAAATGGGATCAATTCCGTGACATCGCGTAAAATTTGCATCAGAGCAGGAGAGACATCAGGGCTCAGATGCGGTCCTTTCACACAATAGTCAACATTAATATACGTCACCGCTCTTTGAGTCAATAAATTAATATATTCCTCAACCCATTCGGTGGACCCGATTAACCCGAACTCCTCTCCTGTCCAACTGGCAAAGACCATGGTTCGGCGGGGCCTCCACTCTGACTCTTGGTGTATTTTTCCGAAAATTCGAGCGGCTTCAAGCATAGCGGTTGTGCCACTGCCGGCATCTATGGCTCCATAACCCCAGGCATCCCTATGATTGCCAACTATAACATAACGGTCGGCCTCAACCGATCCCTCCAGGATTCCGATGACATTATAAATAATTTTTGTTTGTAAAACATTATTAACAACGAGTCGTACTTTTCTGTCAGAAATCAAATAACAATTAGAAAAATATGCGAAACAACGGAATCAGTGTATGAATAGTGGTATTAGTGTTCAGTTAGTGCTCAGTGAGTGAGTGCTGGCATTCCTCACATCACTTCTGATTAAAGCGATAATTCATTTTTAATTAAAAACATACTTTTCTGTGTTTCGTCTGTTAAATCCGGGCCCTAATCTGTATGTTGTGTTAAGGGTTCCCTTCCAGTCATGAAAGAGAGGCGTAGAGGGAACAGGTATGCCACCCATTATGCTGTGCGAGAGAATGATAACAAACCAGAAGATCAGACACAATGAATGCAAAAGTTTGACATTTAATTGAAATAATCGATCAAATAAGACAACAAAAGTCGTACTCCAGTATTGAAAACGCGTCTTCGTATCCAATTGGCTGCACCGGTATTGGTGGCAGCTCTACCTCATTGAGTGGGTACTGGAATTCGCCGTCTGTGAAGACAATATATTCAGTGATGTATTGCATTATATCCGAGGAATTAGTGAACAAATTAAAGAGAGTCTACTAACCAACTAATGCGGGGAATCCAGGGGTCAATGCGTCCCCCTATAGGTTATAACACACATTAAACACTGAATACTATGCATAATATGTTTCGGATAAGAATTTATATGGATTTATAGAGAATGGCATTCATTCATACCATACTAGTCCTGAGGTTTCCTCTTTGCATAGCTTTGCCAGACATCCACCACGAGTTTGGATAAAGATCCTGTTGTTGAGTACCTTCTTTGGCCATCTCTTGGGGATCGGAGTACAGAATAACTCCAATACACCCTCTTTTGGCTGCGTTATAGCACTGCATAACAAAAGCGTATAGATATTGGATATTAGAAAAGTTTGAATACTTGTTATGCATTTCATGCGATCAGAGAATGTGTTTAGTCTAAAATGGATTTCCTAGTTATGAAAAATGCATTAATTACTCTTTTATGACATAATTTATATGAATTAACTTCTATTAGAAAAGAGTTATTTTGTTTATATACAGATTTAAACCTTATTTCCTCTGAATATCTTTCCGTATTTGATAAGACATATCTTTCCCCTCAAATCAATTCTGGCGTAGTTTTGCAATAAATCAAAATCACTTTCGCGGCCATAATTACAAAACACTGGTTCTCCGGTGACATCTGCTTCGGGAGCAAAGCTATTATAAGCGTCAACAAAGTCTGAAGGCTTTGAGTCCTCTTTCAGAGGGACTTCTCTGTGTTGAGACTCAAATAAGACTCTGCCGTCGTTGCCATCTATAATAAAAACTTTGTTTGGATCACTACTGTTGGAGTAGGAGAGCAACACTTTGTATGGCACCAGATATGCCCTGTCCAGTCCATACTCAAGGAACTCATCTTTGATAAAATTTGCTAATTGTTCGTCGCGAACAGTTCCCGGCAAATGTGGTTCCGATGATAAAAATCTATCCGAAAACAAAATGAATCGATAATTGATTTACTAAATGATCCGAATATTTAATTATTCATATTCTGAATCTCACTTAAGATTGTCTCGAAGTCGTTGGCGACTCACGCCTTCGTTGATCTCTTTGACGATAGGGTCTTCTCGACCCAAATAACGGTTTTCCGAATAAAGTTTCAAAATATTTAATTTAATTTTGTTTTCCTCGGAAAGCGGCGGAATTGTATACGAGCCTAAAGTTTGCCAAAAATTATCACAAGTTTTAGAAAGTCTGACAAATTTTGTTTAAAAACAGATAATTGTGTCGAAAGAAGAGAAATATTTATATTTGGAAAACTGTTTAAAGCCCTAAATGTCAGAATCGCTAATAAATGACTTTTTTGGGAAACAATTTTTCTCAATCGATATTCGTTTCGATAGAATTGATGCTCAAAAGCAATATTATTGAACCGAAACTCGAAAATAAACTCAATTTTTTCATTTGTTATAAACAAATCCATTAATATTATTAATGATTTAAATATTTAGCTGTTATTCTGAGCGCATAAATCACTGACTGATGTATCGGTCTTTTGGTTTATGTGTTAATCTTCTTACCGATCAGAATACCCAGAATAAGGGCCACGACTCCGATGGTAAGAACGGCTAACAGAGTGGGAGAAACTGCTGGCATCTCGTCTCTGATGAATGGCGTCTAAGATGAATAATTAGACAATTGAAATGACTTTAATTAAAATTGAGTTAAGAGATCGACAGCCAGTTATCAGAGCGAAGAGAAAGGCATAGAATTACCAAAAATTATTTCGATTAACAAAATCCATGGAAACAATGCTTAAAAATGTTTATTAATTGCAAGAATATATTGTCTATCAAACATCACATCTTTTAATCAACAAATGTTTTAATATAAAGTTCGGTATTAAAGTGGTATTGACTCAAATCAATTACAACTAGCAATAAGAGGAGAGAGTAATCACTTCATCTAATGTTATGTTCACTAAAATTACTTCGAGTGCTGTTCAGAGTACAGAAAAAAAATGTTAGCATAACTTTTTGCGTAATTTCAAGTGAGTAAGGCTCTTATTAAAATAACCTCTTCGGTAATTATACTCACTCTGATTATAGTATATTTTTTTCGCCGTTTTTTACACTTGTTATTAGACCCGGGGATCGCCTTCTATTCTGTTTGACTGTAATTCTGGTGAAATGGTTAATAAGAGTTAATATTGCGACTAATTTCTGTTTCAACTCGACTTCACATTTGCTAAAAACCAGAATAAGACTGAGAGGGAGAGTAATGTTTGCCTCCGCTATGATCTGATCAGATGTCTGTGCGATCCCTTCTCTTAGCTCTAAGAAGTTGAAAATTATGGCAAACCTCCAACTTTTGAAGCGTTTATTACAGCGATGTTTTGTATCCATTTTTATCACTGAAATGTCAGACTAACGACAGGTTCAATCTTTTTAAGAGTGAATACAATGCATAAAAGAATGTCTTTCTATTGAAAGGTTTTATTTAAATATTGAAAACAATCTTTAAATAAATCATTTGGACTCAAATTAATTCAGTTTTGTGTCGATCCTGTCGTTCAGATAAAGCCATTACTTATTTTAATTAAAAACACTTCCGCACAAAAAAAAAATTAAAGTCATTTATTTATATCATTTGTAATATGATTGATGATACGGGTCATTCTCTGGTGATGAGCAAGCAAACTCCATTCTCTTCCATCATATTCACATATAATTCATTTTATTCATTTATATTTTCAACTGAAAAAAGTTATTAATAATTATTATTTATATAAATTAACTAATTATGAGATATTTAAGGCGTGAAAGTAAACACATCCCTAAAAACTATAATAAATTTCGGGAAAACTATTTTGAAGGGAAGACTCGATATGCAAATCAAAACATTCAGAGTAAAGGGTTGTCATTAAAATTCTTGATTCGTTACTCACTGTAAGGGTTGAATTGAATTGAAAATAAGTTCATTCATTCCCGTCCTTCTGTTTTCACGGGCTTTGAATAAATTGATAACTTTGCAGAACAAAAAGATATGTGAGGATATACCCTGTTCATCTTCCCTGAAGATTCAATTGTTGACTCATAGATATCTATTTTTATGATCAGAGATACGAAGCAATCATTTTGGGAGTCATTGAAGTGAAAACAGATTCCGTATATCAATAATATTCTTAATTATTTCGAAGGGAAGGGATATTATCGCTTCGATTGCATTAATGAATAGTAATTATCGGAACAGGTTTTGCATAAAATTATGTTTATATTGTTCTTACATAATAGCGGTATAGAGTGTCGTAATATTTCACTAGTTTGTGGGCACAGAATATATGGCATTAGATTGTTTCACTTGTGTGGCACTTACTGTTCACTTTGTCGGTGCGCTATTATCTGTTCAGAGCTCAGGTGCATCTCTTCAATGAATAATATCTGCATTTAATAATCGGCTTTTGATGTCTCGCTTGAATAGCCCGGCGTTTATGGGCTCAGATACAGGGCCTGAGTCGAGTTAATTGTACCTTTTAATCGTTTCGATCATCACTAATATCGGAGCCCTCAGTCTATAGTGTTGTGCTGTTTCACTGAATTTAATCCGTGGCCTCTACTCTCCATATGTTAGCTTTTGGTCGACAGTAACTTTACTATTGCGGAGTTCGGCATATAATTAATGGAATTCCCCTCAGTATGACTGTCCGTTTTAATCCATTTATTAGAGCAAACTCCAGGTGTTCTTATAGTCATATATACAGATGCACTCACTCTTTGGTGCAATACTACCGATACCAAGATCACACTGAAGGCTACATTCGATGCCATCCATGTTATAGAAAATCTAATTTTGTTAAATACTTTCTGTTGGACTCAGTTTTAGAAACTCTTAAATTATATCTATTTTTAGAAAAATATTTTTAAAAGAAATCCATTATTTTGTTCGCTCGAAGTCTTACATAACAGACATATTATGTGAGAAAATTCCAATAATTCTTAACATAAACCTTGAGTTAATCACATTTCACCATGCTTATTTTCATGTAAGTTATGAATCATAACCCTTTTATGACATCTGCCAACTTTTTGAATCATTAAAGAATTTTTATTTGCAGAAATGTTCTAGTTTCAAATGTAAAATGCATTTCATATGTCTTTAAAGAAATAGAAAACAAACTTATAAAAAGAGGAGCTAGGATCAAACTAAAGTCTTTAAAAGCCTCGACGTTGAGGACCAGATGCGATATTTCATCGCTCATAAAATACAAGATATATTGAGAGCGAAACTCTACTCCGAAATGAAAACATTGAAATCGATGCAAAAGTTTTCAATATTTATAACAAAATGTTTGTTATTTTGTTATTCTTCGTCCAAATAAAGGAATAGAAAGTAATATCGTTTGGCAAACATTTGGAGGGCATTACTGACCATACAATGGGCTTAAGTCACAATCCATTACTTAATTTGATTTTCTGATACAACTATTGGTTTGAGTTAAAGTATACTCACATTTCATTCAATGGATTTACAAAAAGACAAACTGAGAGATCAAACAGACTTTTATATCCATTTAATGGATAACACAAACTGTGAATAAAAGTTAGGACAGAATACCCTCTATTAGAAAAACATTACATTTGCTTTATTCCCACAAAAATCCAGAATTTTATTCCAAAATCACCGGAGAAAGTATTTGAAAAATTCTCTATTTTTAAAAACTGTGCAAAAAAATAAATGATTTATCTGCGGTTTCACACGAATTCCTGCAGTCATTAAATTATCACTTATTAGAGGCTAAGGATCTGTATATGAGTTGTCTATGTTTTCACTCTTGGATTACTCTATAAGACGTTAAGAGACAAAAAATTAATTGTTTTATAAACAAATCAAACAAAAAATTCTGTTTGACTCTAATTGAGTACAACTTATAAATAGCGATAAATAACGAAAAGATTTGTTGGAATCTCTCTTCAAATTTAACAAATGTTGTCTCAAATGAGAATTTATTGCAGGATTTGACTCAAATTTCTTTAAACCCCACTCTTTGGTGATTCGGACCAAAAAACTTGAATTAAGTCTCTATAAAGTAAATCAATTGCACACAAATTGACTATAAATTAATGAAATTCCTGTTTCTTTCATATGATTTAAGAAGAAATTCAATACACTTTCATCAGTGAACAGGACTATGGATCTGTTCACTGCTTTCTTGGACTTAATCTTTGGCTAATTTATGAGTTCGTTGAAAGGCTATGGAAATGCCGTTAAAACCAAAAGCTTGTTATAAACAAATCCATAAGAGAGAGGACTTCATGTCTGCAGTTTTGGACTGCGCTCTACCCTAACGGTAATCCTTATCGAGGCTCAACATCTATGCCACGAATCAACCGATTTGTGTCCCGAAACCCAACAAAACACGATTGCAATCACTTTTCAACATTTAATTAACAGAATATAAACAAAACTAAATTGTTTTCCATAATTACTTAAACTTAAACCCAATTTATTTCCATAATTTCAGTGAATTGAAGTTCACTTTTGCCAAAATAATCACCAATACAAAGGAATATTCTTATATCTTATCAAGCAAAAAAATTAAGGTTCATCAATCATATTAATCCAAACATGACGTACTTATATACTTTTCGTATATAAGCAAGGCAACAATATAAGCACTGCTAATAATTATTAGATTATATCATGTTTAGAATTCTTCACTAATGCCAAACTTATGAGTCACCTAAACTTTGGATTACCATGGGTAATTTACTAAGTCTATTGCAACAAATAAGTCATTGGTCTATTGGTAATGACCCCGAATATGAGCTCTGAATGAGAATAAGGCGATTATAATATTCCAATAACTAAACCTCTTTTCTCTCAAATATTTAGTAATAGTTTTTGTGAATTTTTTTTTCATTTTTGAGAAAACCTCTTAATTTCGTTTGAGATCTGAAGACATTTGAGTCACGAATTCATTGATATTACTCTCAATTATGGCACAAAATCAAAGTATTAGACAATCGACTGATAAATATTTGGATCAATTGATTGCCGACAAATCTTTGACTTCAACCGAATTGAGGACATGTTTGGAGACAATCGTCGGTCTCTACAGAAATATTCTGCAGAACTCATGTGAAGACCAAAAGTATTGTCGGATTCGGACTTCAAACCCGAACTTTCGGTCGAAGGTTTGGCAACACTTTAAGGCCAGACCTGTTCTGCTCAACAATGGCTGGTCTCTCGAATACGACACACAAAATGGCGAACGATATCAAGTGATCCGATTCAGGGATCAATCAAAAGAAGATATCAATCATTTTATTAAAGTTCTAATGGAATACAAAATGGATGTCAGACCAGTCGGCAACCAATCGTTCAAAAGGGAGGAAGAATTGGATCAAACCGAAGAAGAATTGCGTTATCAGGAAATGAGACGAAAGGGCGCCGAACAGCGACTCCAAGAACTACAAGAGTTTCGCCGAAACGAAGCCGAGAGACAAACGATTGCCACAAATGTCAGAAACGAAATCAAATCCGATAACAATTACAGAGAACTGAAGAATAATTGTCTCAACAAATGTCCGAAACAATAATTAATCCAATTATTTGTTTATTTAATTAATATTAACCCTTATTTCAAAACTAAACTCATATTTAGTTAAAACAGTATTATTGTTGAGTAAGACTATAACCAGGATCACAGACGATAACCAAGAGCATAACCAAGATCATTTTCAGTTATGATTTTGAGCTCAATTCTGGAGGAGAGGGCGGAAACAGTTTCTATTGTAACGCAATATCTGAACCTTTTTAGTAACGTTTGTGCCCTTTGTTTACGAATTGCTTTTATTGATCCAAAAATCAGTGAAAACTGAAAATAATCTCAAATATTGTAAAAAATTTGTTATTAATAGTTATTAAAGCGTTTAAAATAAGTTTCGACAACTTTTTGAGTATTTCATAATTTTTTGTATTTTATTATTTAATCCGATTTTTAAATATCTTTTTGTAATCGATATACAGATGAATAAAATAAGTGTTTTCACGAAAAACTAATATTAAATTAATATTTCTTTGAATTACATTCAATTCTGGGAATTATATTAAAGTGAAGGTTAGTAACGAATTGAATCGAGCAACTATTTCTCAGAATCTTCTAAACCTGATTTCTAAAACATTTTATTCAATAATTTTTATTCCATAATATTTTTTGTTTTTCATTTCCTCTTTACTTGAATTTTCACAAAATTTTGACTAAAAGGCTCTAGGCCTTTTTCTGGTTCCGGATGGTTTCTCTCAGACCATTCTCTTAACCCGTTATTAGAGTCAATCAGTTATAGAAAATTATAAGAATTTATTTGTATTTAAAACATAATTACATTTGAAGTGAATATTGGAGTAAATTATTAAAAACTTTGATAACAAATAGATTTATATTTTGTAAAAATTAAAATCCGCCCAAAAAGTGGTCATTTCATGAATTGGATGCCTTTCGGCCTCTGTTTGACCACTAATAAGAGCGGAGCTGACCCGTCATTTCCCACATTTTGACAAACTCTTGATAGTTGATCCTTCCGTCGCCATCGATGTCCGCCTCTTTAATCATGTCTTTGATATCCATTTCAGTTAGTTTTTCGCCCAAATCACTCATAACTTGACTCAATTCGTCGGCTGTGATAAAGCCGTCGCCATTTTTGTCGAAGACACTGAACGCCTCCTTCACCTCTTCCTCATAATCGGCTTCTTTGAGTTTTTTGGACATAACTGTAAGAAATTCCGGGAAATCTATATTCCCATTGCCGTCAGTGTCCACATTCCTTATCATATTTTTGAGTTCTTCTTGGCTCGGATTCTGACCGAGAGATCTGACGACAGCCCCCAAGTCTTCAATATTGATGGTTCCGTCGCCATCTTTGTCGAAGATGGAAAAGGCTCGCCTCAGTTCGTCCGTTTGCTCATCGGTTATATCATCAGACATTTTGGACAGTAATTTAAAGTCGTAAATAAGCGAGGAAATGGTAGGACAATAGTGAGGGTAAGTCAGTCACAGATTTACTCATTTATCTCATTTCTGATAACTTCTGATAAGTTATCTCTAGTTTTGAATATCCAACGAATCAAATGTAAAATCTTTAAGAGAGCGGAAAATTTTGAGCAAAATATTTACTTTGATTATGATTTGCGACAAAACTATCAGAAGTTTAAAACTAAGCCTTTATTGTGATCTCTAATAAAAGTTAACTTTTGGTATAAATGAGAAATATTTTTGATTTTTTGTCACAATTGTAATGAATAGGGTTTTAGTCGACTCACTATTCCTGACACTAATCCATGAAAATCAGAGGCGAGAGTTGAAAACCCAGAGGTATGAGTGACTTGAAGTGTAATTAAGAGATAGAGAGGGAAAGCCTAATGAAAAAAGTCGTTTAGTTTTATGAGCAGAAAAAATAGACTTAAAAAAGATTAGATGCCATTCATTAATGACTGAAATTTGAGTCCAAATAATTAATACACAAATATTTCATTTAAATCAACGAAAACTAGTCATCGAACGGATGAAAAAATATGATCTCAAAAGATGTGGAGTTTTCTCGTTAAAAAAATTAAGAATATTATGAACTATCAAATTATAAGACTTCATCTCATTTATTAAAAAGAGAGGAGCTTTTAGAGCACAACCAACTTATCCTGAGTTAGTTAGCAGTGATTAACTCTGCTCTCAAAGAGCTTATTAGTAAAGTCTAAACATTTTTCATCCCTTTTTAGGCAGAGATATACCCAAAGAATAGAATTCTGTGTTTGCAATACAAGTGACAAATATTATTTCAAAACATGAATTATAGCCATAATGTGTATTATAATACGTTTTGAAGGATTTCTTTGTTTTTATTCTGTTCGGCGAAGTTTGTGAAGTTTTGTACACTTCAGGAGCAGACAGTTTTGCTGCACTGCATCTGATTTTGAGAAGACCAGGAATAGCGCATCACATGTGCTGTCCATTCAGTTCCTAATCAAAGGAATGAATATTTAGTTATGATTTTAGGAATGTTTGTGTGCACTGAATATAAATGAAAATAAATGGAGTAATTAATGTTTCCAATGAATGGGTAATTGTTTTCAAATAAGCTGTCACTATCACCTGTGCCTATTCACTGACCCCAAATTAAAAAGGGTTTCCACTGTTTGCACACAAAACGCACACATATTTGATAGACTACCGTATTTCATGTCCAGCGGCAGCACATGGCAGCAGATCGCGTGCAACCAAGACAAGTTGAATAGCGACCACCTGAGTCACTCAGCCCATCACTACCACAACAGAGTTGAGGAGAGCCTACAGTCGTTCCACTCTTTACTCTTTTGTTATCCGCACTCATTGTCAGTGGATTTCAGTTGATTCCAATGTTTGTCTAATAAGAGATTTTCATTACCGATAACTTTGTTATTAAACCGTTTGACTAAATCTGAATAGAATTCAGTCATCACTACTATTAATGAAATTAGAAATGCTGTCAAAGATATGCAGTTATACTGAATAAAAATTAGACAAACAAACCAAGTTTCGAATCATAATTGATATTTATAGTCGTTATTCTCGTTTTATTTTAGCATTTTTTCCCTCATCTCTTGTTTTTCGGGCAAACAATGTATTGAAGTTTTTTTTCGGTGATAATAACTTTGGGCACAAAAGAAGCAGAAGTAATGTTATATACTGTTTGTGTGGCATTACTGGTGGCGCACATCCACTGAATAGCCAGTGCTGTGATCACCGCTTTCTTATGAATGAGGCCGACAGCCACACAATCGTATGACAAATATGTGCTTTTAGTGTATCACTTATTTGGCTCCGGGATAATCATATACCACATCCACAACTTGGAACAGTTGTGTGTTTTGAGTAATAGCTATTCCAATAGTTTCGGCAATTTATTTGATATTCGAGTAATTTAAGTGAAATGAAAGCATAAGAAAAGGGTCCGAATTAATGTGAAAATTATGCACTTTTTCAGTAACACATCAAATGTAATCATATTTAGTATAATATCCGACAATAGTATCGCCACTCGTTCTCTAATTTGCTTTTCTTTCCGTTTAGTGCTTTTATTCATTAATTTTTTATGCCTCTAAACCTGTCATTTGATCAATTATTATGCAAGCATACAACTAACCTAGCTAATAATCATAACGAACAACAATTTAAATTTAATTTGTGATTACATTAGCACTAAGAGCCCAACTCTGGTATACCATAAAGAAAAGCCATTAATTCTGTCAATCTTTTGGTTTTTATGAGAAAATATAAAAAAATAGTCAATTGTTTTGAGAATAACTCATAAGTTGTGACAAAAATAAGGCGGAAAACAAGGTATTCATGTATTACATAAGTAAATGAATTTTTATGGATCATTGAGTGAACACAATTTGCAATAAATATAAAAATCATTAGTTGTGACAAAAATAGCTTCACTTGTAGTTAACATTAGAGCGAAGGAAGTATTAGACACGAGTGGTCTGAGCACTGGACTGAGCACTGGTCTGAGCACTTCTATTATGTCTTTCTTTTTCTCTTTATTAATGGCAAACATTAGAGTTTGTAATACTTTGTATTTCGTGTTTTGTTCGCAACGTTTGCTTCAGACAAAGCACTTTCTAATCGCCTGTATGTCAGTCCAGTTGAATGCCAGCCATAGGAAAGGGTCACCCATTGAACACACGATTTATTGGTGATCTGTACCGAGAATTGTCGAATCACTGGAGGGCTCATTGGGTAAAAAGGGATGCAAGGGATGGACGGAAGTCCGGTTCTGATCATTTCAACTCTATTAATACATAAGATGTTTCTCATAGAGAGTTAATGACCCCTTCATTACTTACACCATTCAAATGTTTCGGACAATTCTGGGAACCATTCGATACCCGAATGTAAGTGAATATTGTCATAAGTCACTGGTATTTAATGAATGGAGAGCTCATTACTGACCCATTTCCCATCAAAATATGATTTTTTGAGAACACCCTTTACTCTGGACAACAAATCTAAACAAATGATGAAAAAGGAGACGACTATCATCTGATTCATAAAAATAAGAGATTGAATGTAGTCTATGGGCCAAAGCATATGCATTTTGGCCGCTCTGTTGCACACATTGGAAACCCTTTGATTTTCAATCTATCATAATTGTATGGTCACGTGACCTCATTCACAATATCACGGGTCTGACCAATAATTCATAATCCCATTCATTGAACTATTATTGACTAAATAGTGTTCCTATTGAGAGGCAAAGGCTTTCCAAACAATTTTTAACTCACAAAATGGGTTCAAATACTTCGATCAAATAAATTGATAGAGAAATTGAGTGGAATTCAAATTTGAGTAAAACCCCATTCAATGTATTCATGTATTGTTAAAAAGTATATCCGTTCATAACTTTTAGTCGCAATGAACCCAATTTTGTCGAACATAGCATTATCTGTAATCTTGGTATACGTTCACCCCTTGAATGCCACTTTTCAGTCATACAAAAGTCTATTAAACAAAATCCTAACTTAATGTTAGGCCAGAGTTAGGGCAGAGTTGGGATTCGCTTGAATTAGATTCGTGTTATGCAGTCATAACTCTCAACTGATAGCAGGCCTTTGAAAAACTTCTAAACAAACTTAGAGTTAGACCTAAAACACAATATAATCCGAGTAACGAATAATAAGGCTATTTGTTAGACAATGTAATAAACAGTATATTTTGCTTATATTTTACTCGGATTGGAATCCATCGGAACAAAAGTAGTGGCAATGATATCACGCATTTCGATAATATAGCGATAATATGGTATATTCTGAATGTGATATTCGAGACCTAATATCAATCAAACCTTTGCTTTTGTTATTCATATGGCCTACGAATTAGTTGATGTGTACTTCCAATTGCGTTATTACTATCGCCGAGGACTTGAAATTGCGTTCAGATGTTTCCCTCTTAGACTATCTCACCATTCATTTTATATTTGATATAATTTTTATTTGTCATTAATATTCTTCTGGTGTCCGACCACTCGATTGCACGCAAACTATGGTTCAGTTTAATGGCCAAAAATGTTTTTGTAATCAAAGTTTGCAAGTTTACTCTCAGATTCCTGACAGTCGTTTAGGTTTTTTTGCATTTCAAAATCTAATCTATTTTTCATTATAATTATTGTCCGATTGTTAACAAACGCGATGTTTGTGTATAACTACAGCAATACTATTGTCAGATGGGTTGAGGGCTTACCTCATATACTCTATTAATCTTCAATTCTAATATCGTTTGAATGAAATGAACAGCTCTTCTGCCAATCAGAGGTTGGCGTCGCAGGTGTTCCCTCTCTCAAAGGCCATCATAGAGTTAGTACTAATACGGAACAGTTTGACCATAACATTAATTCGAAAGGTATGTGTCGATTAAAGCCATTAACTCAACTGATAGACCATTAAAGCCATTGTTTGTTAGCAAAAAAAGGACAGACACTTATTGATAATATGATTCGCATTGAGTCCATTCAATACTTTCAATACATGTTTTGACTGAAAGGTGTTTTTCACAAACAAAAGTCAACTCAGCCTTTATATGATTGAACCGCTTCTTATTGAATGGAAGCCAACAGTTGTCGGACACCAGAAAACAATCAACACTTCACTGGATTTTTGAACATTAAAAACATTTGTTGAAAACATTAATCAAAATTTTAATCATTATTTCGTTCGTAAATATATTTTTTAATATCTTCTGATTAAGTAGTTTAGAGTTAGAGACCGTTCCTCTCATATAATGTTTTCTAATTATGTGATGAATATTACATAAGTCCTATGAAAATGAGTGCATTTGAATTATGGCCATAACTGAGTGCAGTTATTATTTTGTAAAAGATTAAAATAATGTGAGGACTAGTAATTATGGGACCGCCTGCCAGTGCAATGCCAGTGCCAGTAAAGCAATAACTTTCTATTAAATTCAGAGCTAAACAATAATTTTCTAAGAATTGATCGCAATTTTATTTTCTGCTCAGATATGATCTGAATGAGGACAAGGAGGACATGGAGGACAAGCAATAACTCTCAGACAGACCTTTTTTGTTAACAATTTATTGCCGAATATTTTTCCCCTTAAATGAAATTTTGAAGTTTTAATATCCAGGATATTAACCCTTATCTGGCATTCATTCCGGAAATAAAGTTCATCTGAAAGCTATACAACTATTTATATTTTATAGTTTTATAGCCCATTATATTTCACCCGTTTCTCTGTCCTCTCTGTTAATCAATATCTCGATAACTGGCCATATATTTGGACAGACAATGCATATGCAGTGCCGCCGACGCTGTTCTCAAGAACCTAATGTTCTGTTTCTATAATACAATACATTTTTAGTAAAAATGAAACTCTTTGTCATAAGGATGAGGAGCAGAGGGAGAGCCACGTCGAGCCACTTGATGCTACATTTCCGGACTCGTGCGCTCACTACTCAATGCACTCACTGGTGATCACTGGTCTCCCTCTCCAGAACTGTATGCCTGAGCCGCTGGGCATTTGATTTATTAGTGTCGCAGCGAAGGGAACTCATTGGCACTGATTTCGTTGGATTCGATCTTTGACTGGTTTGAGGCACATCACAGCACAGCACAACACTTTCACTAATATAAAGCCAATACAATTGGGAGCACTAGTGATGCGTTTAGAAAAGGGTTATCACTTCGGTCTGGCGATGGCTGAGCGTTAATGAGAGCAGTAAATAAACCATTAACACAATAATGGCTCAAATTGAGCTCAATTCAGAGGAAGTGCTCACATTCGGTGTTTCCTAAGATTTGCCTAATGTTTGCTGAGATAACATTCAATGAAAATCACTTTCACTCAAAGCATATATTTTTTCATTTAAAAACTTTTTTCAATCCTTTGTATTGCGATATAAATCACTTTTATGTCTGTTTTTCTGTCGAATAGGAAAGTCGTTCGGAAGTGTTGTCACAAAGAGTTGACTCAATTGATTACTTTTGGCGAAAGTCTATCTCAATAATAGATTTTATTTGAAATCTCATCAGGGTATAGTTTAAACGGCTCTTAATTAAATATTGCCATTAAACCAGGTTCTGATTGATTGCTCTTTTTATGAATATTTGACGGAATAATGAGCCGAAAATTGACAACATTTCAATTAACATGCAGACCTCAAAATAGGATTGATGCATGGTGCTTTGCTTTAACAAATTCAATTTTTAAATGCATTTCACTTTACATTCTTTTAAGTGAAGCAAATGTCGTGAAATCTATGAGTTATTAATATTAGACATCAATTCATATATTGAATGCCCTTTTAGTTCACAATCTATTCAAAAGTCTATGCATTTTGTGTTTCACTAAAAATCAATACTAAATGCAATGCATCACAAAAGCTATCATATAATGAAAAATTTAGGGAAAGAATATTCCATACAATGTGTTACATAAATAGCCGTTCCCTCATATGTTGTTCAAAAATCTGGTTTTGTCAATAGGAGAGGCTTTATGCCAAAGACTGTCTACGATTTCAGAATAGAATAGAAGTTTTTTGAAATTTTAAACTAAGACCATGCTAGTTTATGCTAGTCTAAGCTTAAGGGTCAATGTTATTCTATTTTTAAAAAACTTTAGTTAGCTGGATAATTCAAAAGATTATACACCAGGGCTTATATTCCCAAACGAAATGCGGAAAAATTAGGGGATGGCCTCCAGTTATTAAGTGGAGAGTTAGTCATATTTTCATATATCGATCCCTTATTTAAATGAAATGAATCTGAGCTGACATTCAAAGACAATCAATCAAAAGAAGAGACACAACGAGAGACACGATTTTAAAGGAGTCGATCCATTAGAATGCATACAATTATTTTCATTTGAATATTGAGGGGCCGTTGAAAGGGAGTTACATAATAGTCAGCACAAGTTGTGTGCGCTTTGAGTACCTATCAATAGTTTCAATAGTTATCAATAGTTATCATAATATGCACCTAAGCTATGGGCACACGACTATCCCGACTGTCCTAACAATTATCAATAGAGCACTGATTCAGTGGTCGTCCACTCAGCCATTTCTGGCGTTTCGGCTAATTTTTTTGCCTTCGTCTGCAATACTGTTTCTTTCATTAGTGAGAACAGAGCTCTAAGTATTGGACTGGGTTTGGGACTGGGTTTGCATACATGACATATATGTGTATATCCGCCGCAATCAGTCTTCTATTGTTATTTGGAGTACTATTCCAATAGTATTGGGAAAGTAGTGCTCACTCTATGCTTCCGACTCTTAGCCAACGATACATACGTTTGACTAAAAAGTATAAATTATTCCCTCAAATGACGTAATACTAGACTTCCGTTACTGTCATTCAATAAAGAATAACCAAAATTGAAAAATTGTTTTAAATTAATAGAAGAGAAACTTTTCTCATGAATTTTGACACACATTAGCCATTGTTTGCAGGTTTAATATGGGAACCAACTCTATCGCAGGTCTTTTATGTAAATATCCAATTGTTAGACGACTTTAAAAACCAATCATTCAATCAATAGAATCGATTAAACAATCGTTTTTTGAGAGCAATGAATAGCAAAGAATCAGTAAATCAGTGCTTCACTCAAAACAACATTTTCCCAAACATTTCTCCCGATTCAAAACTCTTGCAAACTTTTTTTTTGTCTCGTTATTCATATTCAGTTACAATGAATTAATGCATAGTTTTTCATAATCCAGTGATTTGTCTCTTCTTTTGAAATCATTGAATACATATATTAGAAAAACTTTCAAATTAGAGTCCATTTGTGTTAATGAATAAAATTTTGATTCATTTCATAGACAGAGAGAGTGAGAGAACTCTTTATATAAATAGTTTCCCAGAATTTGAAACCAAAGGATTGAGAGATATATTCAATGAAAGAGTTATTCCATTATTTGTGTGAATAAATTAAAAACAGGGCCTAAACTAACCTCGAATACGGAATGAAATATTTGATTCAGAGTCAGTCAACCCTTTGATGCGAATCTAAATTAAAAGGCTTTGAGTTTTCACTTCCAAACACCAGAAGTGATTCACTCGAAAACACTTTTGTGTGTAAAGAAAGACAAAACGAATACACGAGTCGTGACTTCATTTGTCTGACATTTCATATAACACTTCAATTTTTTCATCGCATTAACAAAATTTTATCAAATATTATGATTATAATTATGATTAATATCAGAGTACTTTTTGTCGGACACTTTCGCGTTAATGAAAACTTTTGTTATTCAAAACTTTCTTTAATCAAATATTAGTCTTTGGGACCAAATGAACGATTGACTGGATTTTCACAAATAGTTTTCCGAAGAGATCATTAATATAGTGATGTATTTGACTTCACTATCATTTGTCAACTTCACTGACTTTAATAAATACAGTATTTTTGTTCAACTATTCTAAACACAAGTCTCTGACAAATGATATCTCAAACTCTTATTAATTATTGATTGAGTACTGAATTGTATTAATTCTGATAATAGATATTAAAGAAATGTTTTTCAATTCAAACGATTGCTTTGATTGAAGATTTCATTCAATTTATTCTAATTTCAATTAATTGGCAAAACTTTGTACTGAAAAATGGCTTCAAATTGATAGATGAAAATAATCCATAAAATAATTGAATTATGAAACCGAACTCATACTCTGTGCTCATCGATGAGACACCAGACAGGAGGAGGAGGACGGGGAGGGAAGCCGTGAAGATATAATACTTGATTATCTAAAGTTTGTATTAGTATTTGTCTATTTGTTGGGCACATAATTTGCTGGTCTGACAGACAGTGATTGATGACATACTTTCTTAATGTCTAACGTCTCGACTGTTTATTTATGTTAAGTATTTGTTGCGTTAATTTGAAATTTGCTTTATTTTCACTGTATTTCTATCGCCATATGTTTGCCTACAATAAGAAACACTGTTTTTTTGAAAAACACTTTTTCAGAGGAAATTTGTCGGATCGACAGTCAGATGATTGGATTCGTCCACACTTTTGATATAACATTAATGTTGGGAATAGAAGTGTGTTCTCTGCTGTGCTATGTTGTGCTGTCCTCTGCTCTGTTTGCTTAGGATTTGAATAAAATTAATTGAAAGAATGTTAGGAAGGAATAGGACTCCGATTGTTGTGCCAATGATTGTCAAACTGGAAATGAATTACTGATCAGAGCACTGGCAGAGCACTGACAGAGCACTGGCAAAGACTGTCAGACACGATGGGACGTATGCACTGACGCAACACTGGAGAGCCTACAGATTAATGAAGAATAAGAGCAAAACACGAAGCGATGCCTTCTCTCTATCAAATCAAAGCCCATCTCAATATCGGAATATCCAGAATATAATAGACTTGAGTCAGTCAGTGGACATAAAGACCAAGAACTAGAGAATGATAAATGATGTTTTGATCGAAGTCCAATTGTTTAGGAAGTCCCAGAATCTGAGACCGTCTCCCCTGTGGTCGTATTTCCTGATTACAGCCAAACCAAACTCTGTATCCAAGTCTCAAATGAGCCGTTAGTGTAGACTAACATTCAAATCAATTCACTCCTAAAGACATTTTTTGTGGTTTTCATGTTTTTCCAAATGATATGAAAACCATTTTTCTCATCGATTGGGTGCTTGTATTGGGAGGGAATCCATTGCAATAATTGTTATCGTGTGCTCAATGAGCCTAAGAATCTCTGATAACTATTGAAAATTTGCTGAAATATCTTCAATTTCCTGAAGACTTTGTGTTTTTAACGATCAGTTAATGATTGAAAAGACTAACGAAGAGATGGATTATATTTTTTCTGCCTTTTCGGACATTAAATTTATGAACAGCATATTGAGGGACTTCCTATGATTCGCCTAAAGTCCTAAAATCTAACGATGCTTTTTATGCTGACTTATGATAACATCTAAAACTACTTTGAAAACCATGTGATATACGAAAAAACTTTTTGTCAAATTCGATATTTTATAAAACGATATGAATTGTGAGGCAATGCCTTCAATGTTGAGTTCATAAAAACGTGACACAAAACCCATTTATTTGAGCGAATATCAGGAACTCTAACAGTTAGTGTCAATTCATTTTTAAAATCAGTGCCTGTGTTTGCTCTCAAAAAAATTGAGCCCTAATTTATTTATTTTTTAACTCTGGGCGACCCCAACCCCTATGGTCTGGAATGGCTCTCCACAGCCCTCCGATGCAATTCATGAAATGGAAAAATCAGATTTTTATGTCTTTTAATGTCAGATCACTTGCAGTGAATTCGCATATCTGTGGCTTCGCTTTCACTCAAATCCTTTCTCTTTTTCCAAAATTTATTTCATTCGATAAACTATTCAAATATCAAAACCAAATTGGATTTAAAACTAATTTTATTATACATTCAATCCTTTATTCATTTACATAGAAATGGTTCGTAAATAATTAGATTTATTGTATATATCTATAAATATATCTATAAAAAGCAAATCATGAATAATAAAGTCACTGATGTTTGAAAATAATCGAAATGAAAACTTCTGTTCAATTGAATCAATAAAAATAAAATAACTACAGATTTGTGTCGAAATTTGTTCTTGCTTTCAATAACAGATGGAATTCTCAAGTTTTCAAAAGTTTTTCCTTCAAATCGATTTGAAGTTTACTTTTTTTTTGAAGGGGAAGTCCTTTTCAATCCATGTCTTTCCGAAAACTCCTCTCAAATTGAATTTTTTAATGTTTGCGAATATTTTTATACAAACAAAAAATTGAAATCATTTGAAATGATAGCTGAGCCGAGCCATAGACCCGACCCATCGACTACTCGACAATCATTAATCATTGGAAAGAGTGGAAGTGTTTTGTCTTTTGTTCTTATGATTTATTCATTGATTTACTTGAGTTATGGCTTAAGTTATAAGAAATGCATTTCTATTCTCGAATCACTCGTTTTATTTATCTTGTTTTGCATCATATAATGTGAGCCCAAGAAGTAGCTAAAGGGTGAGCGATGATCTCTAAATCAATTGTTATGGTATACTTTGATGGATGAGTTGGTCTAAATTGAAGTCTTTCGGTCATCTCTCAAATCTGATTGGATTTTCATATGACTTCCTTTTATAAATCAATCTGAATGTCAGTATTGAAGAAATTATAGAACATTTTATTCCACTAAATGGTGTTTTATTCACTTTATTGAACAATATTGAGAAAAGTATGATGGTAAATTATTATAAAAACATTGATAAGAATGTTATAAAATTAGAAAAATTCAAATATCCGTATATTTATAATAAATTATTGTATCAAATATCGAATAAAGAAATAATATTCAGCGATATATTACAGAATCAAATATCAAATATTTATCAAATTATTATAAAAGAGTTTATGACATACTATGGTATGAAATATGAGTTATATTCTCGAATAAAAACTCATATTTAGTTAATATGAAAGACAGCGGTGGAGAACATGTTTTACAAATTTGTTGTAAAATACATACAAAAAATGGTTTTGTATTTGAAATACTTTGCATTGAATTATACTTTATAATGATTATCGAGTATTAACGGACTGTCAAAACACGCCAAACGTCGCAAATATATCGAGCACTCAGTCATTCGGCTCCTGGTCTTTACAGCTCAGAACAGTTGAAACACTTCTTTGAGAATATACGGTATGACTGCTCTTAACAGACGACTCACCGCCGATGTCTTTGGGCTCTCGATCTATAAATATGTGATAAAAGAATCGGAAATCAGTTTTTGAAGTGATGTTTGATTTTAAATTTCAAATGCGATCATCGCTTGAGTTCAATATTTATTAAATATAGACATTGAGTGTATCAATGATCGGCTACTCTATGCTCTTGCAAACTGTGCTCTCGTGCGCTGAATATTCGATTCTTCCTAATATAGAGTCGGGTCAGTCAAGTGAGTGAACAACTCATATATTTATTATATTGAAAAAGATTATTCACATAAATCTAAAGGCAAACAGAATATGGAATGAAGTCATCGGAAAAAAGTTGTGAACTGATAGATGAGTTTAAGTTCGGAAAAATCGCCATTTTTTATACTTTTCAATTCACTTAAGCCCAGTGAAAGGCTTTCCCTAAAAGCTCTCTCTTGAGTAGTATTTGTGGTTCGGAATTAAATTTCAATGAATGGCCTCTAAATTGGAATTCAAGTATAAATGCGAACAAATATTAAGCGATGAAAATCTATTCTTGAATTTTTCAAAATTGCATACTTTGGCCGTTAATAGTGTTTTAAAGTGAACTCAGGCCTCATATTCTGGTCTGCATTACATTCAACTCTAATAATCATAAGTATTGAACAGAATGTGAAATGTTATCCAAATATTGGACTCACCGTTTGGTCTCGTGTTGTGATAAAATCTTTGCTGATTCTCCTGAGATCTGAACCAATTTCTCGTATGATTTCATTCATTAAACTTCTGTTTTGCGACGAACTGATGATATCTGGCAATGGATATCGTTTTTTGGCTCCGGTGTCGGCGGTATCTCTTCGGTCATTACATGTGAGGGACAGCGGCAGTAAATTTGCTGAAAAGAGAAATTACATATCCTTTAAATTAAATGTACTTTTTTGTGATCTTTCAAACAAAATGAAAGCCATTTATTTAATAACGAATTACAACAATTCTCTGACAAATGATTGTTTCGGAGCAAAGATAACGAGAAAAATAGCTTTTTTCAAATGCAAGTTAATTAATAGCATTACGTTTTCATCAGATATTTATTACATTGCATTCATTGATAGCATTCATATCGTAATTAATTTTGAATTTTTCTATCAGACAATCATATTATCATTTTTTATGGTCATTAATACGAATTTCCATCAACTCATATGATTGGAGTGACTGCGCTCCACATAGGCTTCACTCATCAGTGAAAATTTCATCATGCTAAACTGAAATAACCTTAAAATCTTGTTATCTTATTTTTTTACCGATTGGTGTAATAAAAATAAAATTGATTTAATTGATGTTAAGATCTGATTAGTGGTATTGACAGTTGTGTTAATGTATTAATGAGGTAATAATGGCATTAATGGCAATACCGGTGCAAAGGCTCTACTGTTTGACTTGAGTTGTGTGCAGTGAAGCACTACTTTTATAGAGTGGTTTACCAACCGATCGCCTGAATTATCAAAACAAAGTTTGTTAAACAAATCGACTCTATATTTGATCGGATGATCACTGCTATCAACTATTTGTTTGCCATCCGATCAAAGATGTGTTTCACTCTTTGTTTGGCAAATCATTGTTTTATTTATTTTCATTTATGGCTTTCTGTTTGCGAGAATACAAGCGATAAGATTATCAAATTCATTAAATAACTAATGTGTGGCTCAATGTGGGGCCGCACAGCCTTCAAGAGCTTTATTTTTAACAACTAATCAAAAATTGATAATAAGTTTTATCATAAAATTTATGTTAAAGTCGTTTGGAATCTGTTTATTGGCCGATAAATAAACAAAATGGTCTGACGGACAGCGAAAGAACGTTCAAACAAAACAAAAATATTGATACCATTTTCAAGTAGGATCACCTTGAACATCACCAATACATGCTTTCTAGAGATAAGGCATTTGTAACTCCAGAACATTAGTATATATTCTGATCCCTGTATTGAATTTGATGGCAATTATGATCATTAATATTAATATTTTTACTTTTTTGCACTTATAATGAAATTCAAATAAGTTCTGAGAAACCATTAATTTGATTAATGGAAGCAATAGAAAGAAATGGAATTCATTTATCACAAGCAATAAAAACTTCAATATTTACCCCATTGTGGAGAACTTTGATTGTTTTGCGGAACATTTGTGGCCACAAACGGATATCTATATCCTCTAATACAACCGCAATCATAAGGCGGATGACCAATAAGACAGTGGACAGAATCGATGGACTGTAATGAGAGAGTCGATGATCTGAATGAGTGGTCAGAATGCGTTGAAAATGAACTTTTTGGGTGATTAATGGATCTCTTGTTTCGGGAGTTCGGCGGTATTGCAATCGGAGAACTTTCCACTCTTTGTACTCTTGTTTGTAAAAAACTTGTCGTTTGGGTTGACTCCACTTCTGAGTATCGGTTCTCTTGATTTACATTTGAATAGTCTTCCGATTCTTGGAACGCATCAAAATTATCATCAAATTCTGGCTCAGAATGACTATTAAGTGACGACTCATAACCAGAATCAAAGCTCAATAACTTTGAGTGACTTTTTCTCACAACAAATAATTTGTTGGCATTTGCTTCTTCAGTCCGCGATAGCGACCAAACTCTTGTCATTTTTGAACTTTTTCTAAGAATCTCTTTTTATAGTTATTATGGAAAATGTATTTCAGCGGCAAAACAAATACTATAAGTAGTTATGAAAACTTTTCAAATGCTGTCAATGATATTCAGCGACAAACTGTTGAACTGAACTCAACACACTCTCCAGTTATATACCATCGCTCTGATAGTGTTCTACCAGCGCTCTAACGGTGCTCTCCCAGTCCTCCACCAGTGCGCGTGAGTAACACATCCAGACAGTCAAATACCGGCCAATCTATTCATCGATTGTTTGTTTCGTTGATATTCGACACAAATCCAAAAGAGTGGGAAAACTTTTTGCCACAAAATGAATAGAAATGAAAGTTGATTCGGTTAAATTACTTCATTCTCACTGTAAGACTGACTTTTAGAGCTAGGTAATGTTAAAATGAGTAATTTAAGTGCTTAAAACAATAAAAGCTTTAGTCAGTATTTAAAAGAGGTTTGCAGAGAGAGGTTTTACAGTGAAAATGAAGTGATTTATTGATTTATATCCCTATCGAGTCATTTCTGATCTTTTCCGATATCTGATTTGTGACATATGACCTTTGTTAAATGATGAAATCTGTTGAAATAGCTGTTTTCAAATTAATTTCATGATTTAGATAAACAAAAGTTTCAAATTTTAAATGTTATCTCGGGCAATCTACATATTAGTCTCTTATTTACTGTAAATTATTTTTGCAAATGTGTGGCTACTAGGTGGTCTCAATTTACTCTGGTCTATAAAGTTGTCTCAGCTTGGTCTTCAAAGTTTTTGATAAAAAAAATAAGTTCTTTAAATTTATTAAAAATCAATAGAAATACTTATCGATTAACAATTGAATTACAATTCGAATACCATTTAATAGTTTTTGAGTTAATATTTGTTTAATAATTGTATTCAAAGAAATAAATACATATTTAAGTCCAAAATAAAAACTTTATCTGAAAGTAAAGTTTGATTTGTCGTCGAAGTCATTCATTAAAACAACATTAATATCATTAAACTTATATCAATATACCATTAAAAATGAAAATTATTGGAAACGATTCGTTTTAATATATTTCGGATCATTTTTCTCCGAAAATAAATCTCAAATCAATTTAATTTTCATGACTGAGGCGTGTCCTCAAAAAATAACTCAATTTGAAGATCAGAATTGAGTGCTTTTCTCAAAAAAGCATTATTTTGGATGTTTTTCAATAAGCTATTCATTTGATTATTGATTGCAAAGGGATTTGTTTCACCACTTTCTTTATGGGCGTTGTGTCGACACCTGCTCTCCATATCCAACAAAAACCTAATCAATAGACTGAAAAATTGTGTTCACTTTTGTTGAAATATTCATAAAGAATAACAATAAAAATTATTGCACTCTTTTGTTATCCAAGTTTAAAGCTCAGGGATGACCAAACTAGTGGACCATAAACCCTAACAAAAAGATACTCTCTTTTATTCTGAGCATCGCTTCTGACAATCGCTTTGAAACTTTTGCCCACTTTTTTCAAACTGGAGTACTGTTTGAACAACTTTTCATCTGAAATGAGCCAAACTATTATTCTAAAAGTCTGTGGGCTTCCCTTCTGGTGGTGACCCCGGGTCTAACTGTTAAGCTCACGCATGAAGCCATACATAAAACAATTTTATGTTCTTCTCATCGGAAGAAAATAAAGTGAAAACTCTTAAAAGTCTTGTTTTGAAAATTGAATTTATTGATAGTCTATTAGAATAAGTGTCGGAAACCTTTAGCCAAATGTGCGATACTATTAACTAAATGGAGGTTTCAATCAGTGAAATAACTTTCAGAATATTTATCGTCAAATCAATAATATTTTTACGCCGTATATAACACACAAAGAGACAAAACAATAGATAACTTTTAGCACCGATTTTCTCATAAAAGCTGTCATATAAATAAAATAGAGGCCAATGTTATTAAGCGAGGACTGGGAGGCTTTGGGAGGCCTTATCTTTTGTAAATATTATGTCTCAACACTTACTAATAAAGTGCATCAATTTTTTATGTCAATAGAGTATATCCATTGCTATAAAACATTTCTTACTTTCACTAAATTAATGCCATCACTAATAGCCACTAAACCGGAGCTCTGGTCAGAGCTTCGGACAGTCGGTCTGTTTACTCAGATTATCATAATTTTCTTATTCAGGATTTCTCTGTTCATAAAAAGTTTATGACTTTTGTCATAATTCAGGCTTATCTGTGGGACAGTCATTACATGTATGGCATGAGTCGCATCATTAATAAGCACCGAATCGACACAACACTTGATTTATACTCTGTTTGATAGACAAACCATTTGTGCGACAATGCGTTTAATCGACAAATACGGTCACAAACATTGAATTTTCACTTTTAAAGTATATTGAAATCGTTGTAAACCATATTTAAAGCCACAGATAAATGATATGATTCGACAATAGAGTGATTAATGATAGGAAAGTCGCGATCAGTTGCCTCGAGTCATGACTTACCAGCGCTGCGACCAAAGGTCGTAATTGTTATATGAGTTTAACAAAAAAGTTATTCTACAAAAAATATTGAGTGAAATAATATCCAATTGCCATTGAATGGCATTCCTTATTGGATTGAAGACTGAGTGGCCATTGAATGGACTGAATGGTCACTCAAAGAAATGACTACAACTCCGGACAGCTATCGTATTGTTGATGGCATTCATTGAGAGCTTTGTTGAGTGCAATAGTCATTTGGTTAACGCAATAATTCATCGCCAGAATCGGCAAATTGTCAGCTCATCAGTAATCAAACACAGAGTTAGACAAAAAGTGGTGCTGTTCTCTATGCTGTGCTATATGCCGAGGAAATTATCGTAATGTCCGCCAGATATCAAACACAAACAACAGCATTAGGTTTGGCTGAGTCGGCGAAAAGTCTCATTCTTGACAATAAGCCGGATATAGTCAGTACATAATGGGTGTAATTATTAATTGCTTCAGCCGTTAGTCCTCTCTTTCATCTCATTCAATGTCTTTTTAGGGGTATTTGTATAAAAAATCGCTTTCAGACTGAGCTCCTAATCACTCTTTGGACGTGCGATTATATGCTCGACACAGAAGACAATACTCGTGAGAAATGACATCAATTAATCTTTTGGTGGTCTTAACTAAACCATCAATTTTATTGAATCCGTGACTTGAGTTATGATAAGACATATATTCGAATAACTCAATCAAAATCATTAGAATTCGAAGAATTCTTTAAGTAATTTGGAGAACAGATGCCTTTCCTAACAGTACTCTAGACTTTCCCCCACTTTGACTAAAATACTTTTGTTGATAATAATGATTGGAAGTGAGACCAATATTTTTAAGCCATAAAACTTATTCATTACTAACCCCTGAGTTTGAGCACTGAATGCATTATTAAAAGAGTAAACAAACGATTTATTTAATTGTTTCACAACTCAGTGAATCACATAATCTTACGGAAAGCCATTGTTTGAGGGATCGGTTGAAATAAATTTCGGTTATTTGCTGTAATTGTCGACTAAATTGGACATAAAAATATGAAAAGGAATTTAAATGTCTTTTCCAATACTAATAGTAGTCATTGAATTGACAACAGTGTAGTGCTTCTGATGGTTACACAGAGGATGGCAGGGGTGGGAGGGGTTGTGTAAAAGTCATTCTCTGATTTATTCTTTATGGCCTTATTAATGGTCAATCGCTGAGAGAATCGAAGTAACACTTTATGACTCACATTCATATAGTTATTAGCGTTTGGATGTGTGCACCAAATATTCAAATATTGGCGTTTGAATGGTCTTTGAATGGTCTCAATGGTCAGAATGGTAGCAATGGTTGCAATCGTTGGACTGATTGTCAGCAGCTCTTAATGTTCTTCGCATTACTTAATACGAGTTCACTGCGATTGACACTCAAATAACTGATATAACGACACAAACGGCACATTCGCATAATGTGTTTGGATTGGTATCCGCTCCTCGGCCTGTGCTGTGCCTGTGCTCTATCTGCTAACTGTTTATTGCATTACTCCATTCAGTCCCCTTTATTTACTGGCCTTCCCTTAACGTATTGGCCCAACTTTTTGAGGCATTTCTCTTACTTTCAATTGAATGAGAGATGAGAGGAGAGAGTCATCTCTGTATAATTGCAGTGTTATGGACACTGGACCATTATGACGGCCATTTACCGATTGAGTCGTGTCCAATTGCTTCCCATTCATTTCAGCTGACATTTCAACGTTTACCGCATTTCTTGTACTTCAAGCCATTGAACAGAACCGAAATCTATTAGTCGGACAGAGATCCAGAGAATGCACTTTCGCTCTCTTTTAGGATTGATTTTATAAGTTATGTTATGTTTGATTCACTCCCAAACATTGTTCTTCAATGGCTGAGCAATGGCTGAGATACCCGGATATCCCTAAATTGCTTCCCGAAGTAATGCTGTAAATCAGAGAACAATATGAGAAACATTTGTGACATCAAATCTGAAAGACTGGGCGAAGAAATCCCTCGAAAAACGCGTGTCTTTCATAAACTTTATTTATATAGACATTTGTATTGAAAACACTGTAATCCTTATGAATAGAAGTGATCACAACTCAACACAACTCTTGTACTGATCTTTGTTTGCAGAACTGTTGGTTCGCTGTAGTGATAGATAAAAATTTATCACTTGAATGACTCGGATGACTCGAATCCGTGACGTGAGAACCAAATTTAAGACTTTAAAAAAGTTTTGCCCAGAATTATGACAAATAAAAAAAGGTCTAACAAAACAAGTAAAAGGTGTTTAACATCGATTCGAACCCCTCGACAGTTAATCCGATTCGTTACGCGAAGAAATGTCTTTTACGAGTAATCGAATCCTTTTACAAATCAATATTAGTGTCAAAAGTTTTGTACAAAATATGAAAATATAGTATAAAATATGTTTTTCTCGTCTTTTTTATTCCGATATTCAAAATGATAGCAAAGCGTAACCAATCTCTCAATTGGTTTTCACTAAATTTATTGCTAATGTTGTGCCTGAAAGTAGAGATTCCATTCAGTGGCTGTGCTCTTATGCTGTCCTCTTATGTGATGACCAGTCTGGTGGTGGTGTAAAACAGTAGTGAATTATCTTACATGCATTGAAGTGTCAGCGTTTAGTCGTTTAGTCAGCGAATACTTATTTATTGAGTGCGTCCTTCTCTGGGCTCAGTTCACGAGTCTGTCGTCTCTTTGGGGAAATAACGGCAATGCATGCAATGTATGCCTCTCTGGCTGTGCCTCAATGTCATCGTATTTTGTCCGAAGTGATCGTTTTGTCAGTTAACCCCCGAACATAGTATTGTGCAAATGGGGCCAAATTGCAGTCATTCAGAGCCAATGGTTAGGCAAGAAGTGCACAAAAAGCGCACCGAAAGCGCATCGCTTAGATCCAAACGAAGAGATAACGCATAAAAAGTGGGGAATCAATCGTTTGGGCGATGGTTGCAATCATACACTTATTGACGAAACACACTTCAAAGTAATCGTAATTTAGTTCTTCAATCAAAGCCAGAGCTCAGCCCCGACTAGTATTCCGAATAATTTCATTATACGGTATAAATTTTAGTTATGACCACTCATTCCACTCACTTCGGCCAGAGCTCCGAATATTGTCTTTTTATTACTCGTGATTCAGATTAGACGCAACTTTTTATTAGATATCAGACTCAGTCTCTGTTTTATAGTCCATATAAACACAATCAGAGGATAATTGGTTGAGCGCTAAAAATTGTATTAAAGTCACTGAATTTCACTTCCAGTTTGTTCATCATATGGAGGATTCGCATCAATGGCATCGCCTCCGAGTGGTTCACCCTTTGCTTCTGTCTCTTCTGGTCTTTCTTCTTGTCTGACACAGGGATCCATTGAAATAAAAGTTAACAAACCATAAAGAACTGTTCCCTTCCTCTCAACCCTTTGAATGATTGCCATAAATTTTAAAAGAAAAGAATACAAATGACTGAAAGCAATTAGTTGTTGTAATCCCTTTATATGGAAGCGCTGAGCAATTCTGTGCTCAATTCTGTGCCATTCATTGTAATTCACATCAAATTTAATGTTTTGCTTTATGTATAAAAACAACGGTTTGAGTAACTGTTCGCTGCATTTGCTCTTCAGATGTAAAACTCATTTTTCAATAATTTTTCATTACATTTATGGCCGAACTAATGTTACAATGATTTTGCATCCAATGCCGTCTAAACTACCATACTTATAGTTCATAATAATTCACATTAACTCGAATTAGAGCGCATCTCACGATTCCCTCTTGAATTGTAATGTTTTTGCTTTTGTTTTGTATCACATTTTCCGTTATTAGTCAATGGATTGCAATGGAAGCCAATGGAAGACAATTTGCATATTTAAATGCATTCATATTTCGCTAAATATCACAACTGTTTCATAACAATCGCATATTATTTGCAATTCCTTTGAGTTTAATTATTAGTCTCTCCGTATATTTTGGCCCAAATTAATACCAGAGACAGAGATTCCATATATTAATTTCCATTTCCCGACAGTTTGATCCCCGACACTAATTTCGTGGTCAGAATTTTTAATTTTTTCACTCAGATTGCTGCTCATTACCATGCTAATTATTGTCACAATGGAAGACAAATGACTTTAAATATCTCTATGGACTCCTCATTAATATTCCAATTGAAGCATAAAATATATTAATCCATTTTTGTGGTACCTTGGTTACTGCTCTACCATATAGAATATCTTTTGAGTCATTTGGAGTAAGGCTATTGTCGTGGTTTTTGTGGCAAAAGAGCCGCTTCTTTACAAAAATCATTATTCATCCGACGCCTGAATGGAAGCGATATTTGAAAAAATTGGAAATAAATTTAAACAAATAATTCGAAATAAATAGAAATGATATGAAAAGAAAATGCTTTGAAAGTAGTTTTTGGGGTAAAAACGGCTCAAATAAAGTATTGAGTGTCGAAAAAATCTATTCTCAATAGACTCAGACCTTTAGGATAACTGTATTAAAGAGTGCGGTCTTCAAAAGCAACTAATTTTGTTCAAAAAATGTTTGCTATGGTTTTGTGCACTGGTATTGAACTCTCGAGTGATTCCTCCAATTTATTTATAAAATACTGTGAAAATAGAGACAGACTTTCATTTATTATCCAAAAAGATATACCGCAGAAGAGTTTTGAAGTTTTTTAACAGAGTTTTCACTCTGAAGTGATCTCTGTATTCATGGCATTCAAATTGAGGCAAACCATTGAAGGATTAAAAAAATGTTATTCTCAAAAGACAGGAAAGTATAGCAAAAAAGAAATCCTTATGTAATCCAATTGAATGTCATTCATATTCGAGTTTCGAAGACTATCCATAGAAAGCAATCAATAGATATAAAAAAAAGTATTTTTGATTTGAAGAACTGATGCAATCAATTACTTTCAATTCTGGATAATTGATTCCAATTCTATGATTCAAATTATTTCCTTCTGAATGGTTTTCATTATTCTTCGCATCAATCAAACGGAATTTGACTAAGAGTTTGTGTACCACAAGATTAAACTTTATGTATATCGCATTGAATTGTTCTTATGGCGAGTGGTGTCGACTGTCGAGAGTATACCAATGATGTGCACTATTTTTTGCATATATATGTTTTTATACATATGTATACCAGAGCTGACATATAAAGCCATAGGAAGGGCAGAGCTCTCCCCTAATAACTTATAGAATAGCTTTTTGTTAAGAAATAGTTTAATAAATCATTTGTTGTCAGCAACAGAGCAACAGAAATACTAATCCAGAGTTAGCTCTCCGTTGGGTTAGTGTTAGGTATGACTACTTCTCTCTGTATTTTATTATTCAAATTTCGTTTAACTATTTTCCACAAATCCTTTTTCTCCTCCAAACTAATGATTAGTTAATCGATTCATTTAAAGTCAATGCTTTGAAAAAATAATAAATGAAAAGGAGATGCTTTCGGGACTGACATCACATAAAAACATTTAATCTGAAAACATTACTCTTGTTTTCATTTGTTGATATCATCGCTCAGTTTAAACATCGGATTTGCGATCAATTCATTTAAAAAACAGTCGTAAAAAGTGTAAAGCCTTTCACCCCTTTTAGATCCTGAGCTCCATTTATCAAAAAAGGAACCGAATTAATGATTCAATTAAATTAATTCATTTAAATCGCTAATAATTTCGCTAATTTTGTTTAATTTGCTAAATGGAGTTCTCATATACCTCTCGTTTATCTGAATCTCTCTATCTTTGAATCTGAATCCGATCCCCGTATCTGCGGAAGAGTTATAAAATGAGTTATCCAGGGATTCAAGTGTCGATAATTGGTGAAAATCTGAGGGGAGTTCTTCAAAATTGAACTAAATTTGATTTAGAATGGAGTTTGAGGTGAAAACTCAATGACAGGACTGACTGTATGGCAAAACTCCTAGAATTAGGCTAATAGAGGGGTTGAGTTGTTTTGAGCCAACTTATGGTGAGTTTGATGATCACAGCCCTTGAAAGACCCTTTACGTCCGACAGTGACACAAATGGTACTCAATGTTTGATCAGATCAGTCACAAGTATAACACTCTGGTAGAGAAAGGGACACAACTGACAACAACTGCCACCAAATGGGGGTTTGTTCTGAAACACTGCACAACAAAAGATTAACAATTATTATAAAATAGATTCTTAAAAGCATTAGAGGAATGGCCACCGATTCCACCGATTTTCTGCTGATCTTCACTGTTATGTAAAAAATGATTTCGATAATTGCCTGCACTCTATATATCATCGTTTGATTTCCAAAACTGATAACAAATGATATAACGCTATGGGTGTCCACAAAGAGATGGGAGAGAGAGAGACACCATTAGATGCATTACCAGTGCACTGACGATGCAGTGCTCACCACCACTACCACCTTCTCCTCGCATTTGTCGAATTAATTTTTGAGTAGTGGAAGGCTTGCAGTGCCAGCGATGGCAATGATAGTGGCTGTGCCTCTATTTGCCTCTCTTTTATGAAATAACAAAAAAATAGTCAGATCTGATCAAATCTAATTAAGAAAATGAAAAAGGCTTGTGCTCTGCACAGCCATTGCTCACTCATTATTATGATTGAGTACTCGACTCTACCACTCGGCTATCGAGTAGTTATTCATAACTATGTTTTTATGACACGCGTTGATGTCTCGCATTTCCTTAGCTCTTAAACCATTGTATTGGGAGAGAGAGAGAGAGAGAGAGAGAGCCGAACCCCGTTTAAACCAATAAAGTTATTTGTCAGACACAGGTTTTTACAATACATTTAAATAATTGAACTCAGAATTACTGCTCCTCTCTCTCCAAGAGTGAAATTTAAATTTTCTATTTAAAAAATTGGGGGAAAATTCAATGAATACAACTGACGAAGAAAAATGACTCTAAAAATAGATAATTTATTGTTCTTTCGTTCATAACTCGTTTCCTCTAATTTTGATATCAATTCATAAATTAATAGCAATTGAGAGCTATTTTCGAAAAGAATTTAATTTAATTGAAAAAAATGTTTCAATCATTTGTGAAAAAATGTAATATATTTGCAAAATTGGATTCAGTTTGAGATGAAATTCTTTGCACAGAATTTTGTTTGTTTTTATGTATGCATTCAGTCGTGAATTCCTTTTGAAGTGAAGGAACGGGAGACTGAAAGTCACAAAACTATTTGACATTATTTTATTCCTGTGAAAGACTAGTCTTTCAGATGGAGAGCCAAAAGTGTATTCCTTCTCCAGAATCCACTCTAACCAGAGATCAATTGTAAGTTAAAGAGATTTATTGTTTAGGAAAATATGTCTGAATGTAGTCTTTTGTTAAATGAAAAATTTTGCCATTAGTTCCATAACCTTAAACCTGATGTCTGCCATGGGTTTGATCGGAGCAGTCAGTACTTCATGGCTACTGAACGCCACATTAGAAGGCCTTACGTCGCTGTCAATCAGACGCATGCAATACATTCAATACTAACGCAATGTTAAGATTGCCATCTCTTATACCATTTACTCACAGATAGCCTTTTATAGAGTCGGCCAATAAAGAGGCAAACATTGATTCAAT